>JAWNLQ010000067.1:0-10689 GCA_035042225.1 Drosophila incognita | reverse complement strand
AGTTTTACAAATTTGTTGCACGAACCCACAGCTCGACTGATCGCTAGCCCGGCCAAGAAATAAGGTTCGTTACAATATCATTAGCTTAAATCGCTTTTGATTATGGCCACCTAGGAGACTCCTGGCTTGTCGGAGTCCTGGTGTCTCTGCCCAGCTCCGTTCCCGCATCAGTTTTTCTTCATTCCTGATTTGTTGCCGTATTGTGTGTCTTCCGAAGCTACAATACGGTTCAGGGTGTATCATGGGCCGTCATTTCGTCCCTGGGTTTCATAATCAGGGGAAGTTCATCTGCTAGAAGTTGGGTATCTTTGTGGCTTAGGATGTGATTCCCCCCAACTCCTTCAGCTGACATCCTTAGAAGCGTTGCTTTCTTTTCGAGCCTTATGGTGTGGTGGAGTGGTGTGAGCTCCATTAAGGCTTCAAAGGCCATTGTGGGGCAGGTGCGCATTACCCCTGTCATACATATGCAGGCCATTCTTTGCAGTTTTATTAACTGTCTTTGCACGGTTGTTAGCCGCACCCTGTCCCCCATGCTATTAGTCCGTAGGTTAGCATCATTAGGTATAGCCATCTTATTATCTTTGGTGATGTACCCCATGATTTGCCGGCTATGCTGCGACATGTATAAAGCGCCCTGGAGCACTTTGATATCGCATTTTCAACATGTGTACCAAAGTTTAGTTTACTGTCAAATGTGACTCCGAGGTATTCTACCTCTTTACTTATTTCTACTAGGCTACCTGATAGCCTTATTTGCCTCATTCTCTGCAGCTTATATCGTCTAGTGAAGGGGACGATGATTGTTTTTGTGGGGTTAATGCAGAGTCCAGCCTCCACACACCAATCGCTCGTTTGTAACCCTAACTGGACTATGTCACAGAGTGTTTCTTCAAATCTGCCTCGCGCCATGATGATATTGGATACCTCTGGTGGTAAGTCTGTTAAGTAGTTCATCCACCAACAGACTCCAGAGCAGCGGAGACAGTACTCCCACTTGGAGGCAGCCTTTAGTCGTTAAGACTGTTACGGTAACATCATGCGTTGATGTCGTGGCTTGTCTGGATCCTATCAAGACAAGTATCCACCTGTTGGTTGGTGATGGAGTCCAGGCCCCTCCTGTAGAGGGCAGCCCTAATCGCTGTGTTGTCAAAGGGGCCTTCTACTTCTACTTCCTTATTGGCTATTGCCGCATTTGCAATTGGGAGAGCGCAAAGTCCGCATGTTGCGTTGGATGCAGCGGACTTTGCCTTAGCAAAGTGCTTCTAATTTTATAGTCCACTAGCTTTTCCAACGTTTTTATAATAAAATTTATTTCTTATTTTTACAGTGTATTTTTAAAGATTGTGAGGAGCCTATAGCCTTGGCAAATAAATGTATATAAAATATACATTTATGCTATATGCGCCCCTCACAGTAACTATATCAGACCGAAATCCCACCCTGATTGCAGTTGCGGCGAATTCGCTCTCTTTCGCCCCCTCTCTTTCTCACGCAGGTTGTCAGCCATATGAGCGTGTCTGACACACATGTCGGGCAGGACATGTGCCGTTATGGTGTGAGGAGTATGGCGAGCGCAATATCGCCATCCATACTCGCACTAACGGCAGACATAGGCTGGCGCCAGCAAATGGTAGTGGAAAATTACCAAAGATAGTACAGATGGTACAGTCGCTACAAAAGGCTGCGACGTGGGCTATAAAAAGAGCAGCCCAGGCGACAGAAGCAAGCAGTCAGAAAACATACGAGAAGGGGAAACTTTGTCGAAACAGAGTCCGAAAATCAGAGTTCAGAAGCGCGGAAGCTCTGAATAAAATCTACGGGAGTGCAGCGGACAAGTAAAACGACAGTGAACGTTACAAGTGTAAAAGTGTACGTCAAACCGAACGACACACAACACAACAGCATCGAGACGAATAATAAAGCAACAAGGAGCATCGAGGGACTCGACGAATAATAAAGCAGCAAGGAGCATCAAGGGATTCAACGCTGCCAGGCCTAAGACAACACAGGACACTGAGGTCCTGAAATTAGTAAGAAGTGTAAATCCTTGCCACGCTTGAGTCGTAGAGACAGGTGGAATCCGCACAAAATCCAACAAGGCCGAGTGAGTCCGGGTCTGTGTGTAAGCAAATCGTATGCGAGCGAATCCGGGTGCATAACCGGAACGCCGTATGGTCGGGCAGGCAGACGTCTCAAACCTTCTTAGTTGGTGCGCGGATTTACCTGTAGCAAAACTCTCGCGAACAGGTGAACTCTTCGAAGCTGACCAGGGGCTGCAGTGAACTGATATAAAAACCAAGTGGCATCTACAGTGATAATATCCAGGGCAATTGTGAATTAAATAGTAAAATTCAAATAAAACCAATCATTCAATTTAATATATATAAAATTCCTTGTGTTGTTAATTGTCGCATCGCGATCAAATATAAATTTGTTGCGCGGACCCGCAGCTCGACTGAGTTTAGCTAAGCCGAAAGAATAGGTTCGTTACAAGATAAATGTATATATTAAAATGTATTGTTATTATTAATATCCATTTTGTTGAACCTCTTTCTTAGATTAGTTTATTGAAATATAAGACTTTCTATATTGTGATTTAATAAGACGAAAGTTTTCATACTCTAAGAAATATTCTCGGTATTCCTCCAACAGTTTGACATGCTCAGGGAAAAGCACATCCTCAAACTCCTGGAGGAAATCATAAATTTTCCTCACATTTGTTTTAAATCCATAATTCGAAATTATACCCATAATGTGGTGTGTTTCTTCAAAAGCAGAAATACAACTAAAGAATTATTTTTCTACTTTATTTGTAAAGAGCCTATACTTGTGTCACTTTCTTTAGTAATACTTGTCTATACTGGTTTACATGTTTTTTTAATTCTTTTCCCATCTTTCTTGAAATTTCAAAATACAAACGAGCAAGGTCAATTTCTGCTTCATGTCCATAAGATGCATCTATATCTAAAAGTAGTACATCAGGTTTTCCCATCTTTGAACATTTAGGGTAAGCCAAATCCAATGAAATTGCGCTTATGTTGCTGCATCCAAACCATTGGTGTAAATCAACTCGTTGTTGAAAAGCCACACTTTAGTTTTAATTGTAGATTAACAAAATACTCAAATCCAAAAATGATTTCATGATTTTGTACTTTTCTCGAATTTCTAGATTTTGTTAGCTGAAGTGTATCCATATCGATTGAAAAGTTGGCTCAAACAAACTTCAAATTGAGTGCGCTATTTAAGGTGGAGAGTCTAGGAGACATTTCTTATTTAAGCCTTGGTGACATATTAAGTCCATTAAATAGTTTCGCAGTTATTGTACCAGGTAGAGCTAAGAAACAGTTTTTAACTAAATATTTAACTACAAAAATAATTGATTTAGAACTAGATCAAAGCTTAACTCACTTTCAAAACTTTTTTCACAAATTGCAGAATACATAGGAAAATATCAAACCAATGCGCTCTAAACAATTTATTTGAACTCTTTGTAATCTTAGAAAGTTCTAATTTTAAAATATATGGAAATTAAATTCTGTTTACACCATCATGTTCCTAAATAATAAACACATTCAATTATAAATTTGAAGTTCTACATCAGTTCAACTCGAGCGTTTCTCAAGGCACATACACCTTTATTTAGATGGGATCCACAGTCGGAGAAAACATTAATTTTCAGCTCATCTAATCGTGGACATCCATTTTCTTTAATATTAATTACGCACGTCCTTAGAAATTTTTCAAGAAACTTTTTCTTTGTATCTCCCTTCGTGATTACTCTCATATTATTAACAAGCTCACGAAGATAATTTCTGAATTTTAAAAAGCTATCATTTCCATCATTCCAACAGAGATTGTGTTGATTTCTAGTTAACCATATTGCAGTTTTACGCGCCTTCTTATTTAATCTGAGAAAATCATACTGCGGTTTTATAAGATAATGTACGTCTTGGTAATAACCATTCTTAAAAATTAGTCCAATTTCTTTTAATATAAAATAGTTGTTATTTCCATAAACTCTTGGATGTCCACAACTACTTGATTCTCCATCAAATTTATTTAAACAATGCGCTGAACTAATCCCGTTAATGGTGAACACTCAACTAGCCGATCGTGCATAAGTAGACAATATACTTTAGTGTTTCTAACACTGGCACTATCCAACTCAATGGAAACTCTGATATCAATCGAACCATTTTTTACACTCTCATTTTGGTGTGTTAGATCTATAACAACAAATGGTGCTTTTTCTTTGAATTCCTTAGGTGAAGGTCAACGGCTGGACAATGACTCAAATATTGAGGCGCTGGAGTTAAATATTATCTTTATTGTTTTTTATTTTGGTGCTCTCGCTCTCATTGTTCAAATTGCATGCAAGTTCGCTTTGCTTTGATACAGAGGTTTATGTGTGCGCTTTATTACTCTTGCTCTCTCTACTGTCGCGTGCTCTCACAACGCTTTATTACTCTCTCTATACTTTCGTGTGCTCTCCTAACTGTGTTTGCACGTGTTGTTGTTTTCTGTGGTTGTAAGTTTTGTCGCTATTCTTACAGCGCCAAATATTGGTGTTATTGTGCGCTGTTTGGTTTTCTTATTTTTCTCTGTGCTGTGCCTTTGTATAGTTCTCTCTTCTTTTCGGGCATATGTATTTCTATATTCATTATGTCTGCGTGCTACTTAAAAAGCTGCAAGTGCCTTGCTGACCCAAAGGCGGATTTCATCTGTTGCTGGTTGTGTGATAACGTGGTGCATGTTAAATGTGCTGGTTTCACGCAACGGGTAAAAGATTTAATCTGCAATACTTCGGGTTTAAAGTGGTGTTGCGAGCGATGCCGCGAGACAGTGTCGGATGTTCAGGGTTTTATATGTCAAACTAGACAGGGTTTTCACAATCTCCGTCCAGCTTTTAGTAAGCTCAGTGCTGATTTTGATGCTATGGAGAGTCAATTTAATAGTGTAAAACTGCTGAATGAGTCTCTTAAGCAGAAGCAATCGGCCGAGCTTTGCCTCGGGAACCAGGTTAATTGGCTCCGGCTCTGTTGGTGACCCCTGCACCGTTGACACCCACTGTTGATAATGGTCAGCGGTTGATGTAGTTTTCTCCTGCACCAGCTTCAATCGGCAGTGGTGCCCCAATTGTGTCACAGGCCACTGTGCCCGTTTATATTTCCCCACCTCTTTCTAGCAGTGTTCCTAGGACTCTTGCTGCGGTGTTACCTAGAAAGCAAATTTTTATTTCGCGTCTTGCGTGGATGACGTTCAAGCCTACATACGGGAATATCGATAGAAAAATTTGTATTTAATTAAGAAAGAGAAATTTCCTCTTTTAAAATAAGTGTTTCGGCTGAAGTATTCGGCACAATTTGCTGTGCTAATTTCTGGCCGAAGGGAGTTTAAAAATAAAAAACATGTTCGGCAACCTGTCGCATTTCCTTAGAATTCTTCTAATGCTCCTTCTTCTAATGTAGCATAAGAAAACTAAAATCCTCTCTTTCTCTAGCATATCAGAATGTTAGAGGCCTTAACACTAAACTTTCTAAACTATTTGTTGACAGTCTTTCTTTTTAATTTGATATACTAGTATGTTTAGAGGAGTGCGCCTTTTTCACGCTCACCTATGTTCTAATTAAGTTATTTTGTTTTGTTTTTAAATTATTTTCCTTCATTGATTGTGTATTTATTCATTATTTATTGTATTAACATGTATAGGTTTATTTTACAATGAAGAGTGTTTTATTTGTTTTACGAATTACATGGTTTAATATATTTGATTTAATGCGCGTATTTCGTTTGCCCATGCACAACCGACGAGTGCTAAATCGAGAATGAGTGATAGATAACCTTGCATGTGCAAGGCGAAGACCAAACCCAGGGATGGGCATGCAAATGACGTTATAAAGTTACGTTACTTATTTTATCTATACTATAATTAATTGGTTGTTGGCTGCTGCTGCTGCCTCCGACATGCTCCCCCCGTTGAAAGTGCAAGGGTTTCAACTGACTTGGTTCCAAGGGGCAGAACAGCGATCTTGCCAACGCCTCTTTTGACGGTGCCAGCTACAGTCTTAATTATTGCAACACGCGAGCCGCCGTCCTTTCCAGTAATAGTGCTCTCGACCCGGCCAGGACGCCATTGCAGGGGTGGCACGTTGTCGTCCTTCAGGTTAGGCGTCGATGAGCGCCATTTTGAGCGTTCTTGCAGCAATGATAAGTAGCTAGTGCTCCATTTGCGCCAAAATGACTGCTGTATTTGACATACGCGCTGCCAGCGACTTAGGCGATTGATGTCGAGATGCGTTATGTCGAGTTCTTCGATTGTGGCGTATGGAGTTCCAATCAAAAAATGCCCAGGAGTGAGAACTTCTAGATCGCTTGGATTTTCTGAAATGGGACAAAGAGGTCTTGAGTTCAACATTGCAGAAATTTTGCAAACAAGAGTACGAAGCTCGTGAAATGTGAGAACAGATTTTCCAACGACGCGATTGATGTGGTGTTTGGCAGATTTAACCGCAGCCTCCCACAAACCACCAAAATGAGGAGACCGAGGCGGAATGAAATTCCATTTGAAATTTGGTTTGCCTCTGATGCCGAGGAATCGCTTTAATGAGGCGATAAACGATGCGGTTGATAAGTCCTCAACCAATTCCAAATGTACTGCCTTGGTGTGCTTGGAAGCTTTGGCTTCATTCGAGAACAACGAAAGCGCTTGCCGATGACTGCTGACACGGTTTTTTGCCTGCCAATGGGCCAAAATCGCTGTCGAAGTGCGGCCAGCAAACTTTGTGGTCCACTGTGTAGGAACTGGCGGTGAAAATGATCGATGATGGCGATGGTGACGGGGTGCTGAGCTAGCAGAATTATGGGATGCTTTGGCTCGTAATCCAAAAACGAATTCTGAAGACGTCCGCCAACGCGCATTAATCCGAAGCTGTCCATAGTCGGATTTAACGATATAAGCTCTCCTCTTCGAAGCGGCTCCTTGACCTGCTGACGAATTTCAGCAACTTCTTCAATGGTCTCGCCCCCAGTAATTAAATCGAACAACGGTTCCGATTCCGAATGCTTGATCGCTGCAGCTAGAGATGCGTGCTTGGGAATAGCACAGCCTCCAGAAACTATACAAAATATGCCAGCGCCAATCAGCATATCGATCCTTTGACCTTTGTAGAAGAGCGGGTCAGCGAGGTGGCAGTTGTTGGGTATTTTCCATCCGGTGGTATTTATATCAAAGTGAGGCTGATAATCAGTTATCTTTTGCGTTACGACTGCAGAAAATGATCCTTGATATGAGCCAGTAGCTGATTGCGCAACAATGTCAGCTACTTTGTTGAGCGAGACAGAGGATTCGCCTATGCCTGATACCAACGTATTCGAGCGGCCGATGGCCGTTGCGAGCAGCACGTAATCGTTCTCGTGGTGTTTCAGGGCTCCAGGTGGCGATGTGGATACGGAGACAAGTGATGCGCCTTGAGCGCGCGTTGTGTCGGGCAGCTGAGATGCAGAAGAACTTGTGTCCATATGCAATAATGAGTGGTGCTGCTGTTGGCAATGTTTACAGTGACCAGATTTGCATTGCTGTAGACTATGCCCTTTGCGAAGGCAGTTAAGGCAGAGGTGCAGCCTTTTAGCTAATGGTGGCAGGTAAATTTGTAAATCGTGTACATTTTAACAGATGATGATCAGCAAAAGACACAAGATTGAGCGGTGTTAACAATTAGTGTATTGCGGTTTTGTACATACGATTTTCCCACATGCTTGCCAGGTGTGTGCGTCGCCATGGCAAATTCTAAATTTTCCATCATGCGGCATCTCCTTTCCAAGAATGTAGTCATGTCGGTCCATTTTGGTAGCCCTTTCAGGGGCAGTGTTTCCTCCCACTTCTCCTGCGTGGCTTGATCCAATTTGGATGTGATCAGGTGAATCAGCAAACCATCTGCAATGGCGTCAGCAGATGCCACTGCGTGCAACGCGCGCAGATGTGAATTGATACTGTCACTCAATTGACGCAGACTGCTGAGAGCCTGAATATGGAACGTATGTGTGCCTGAAAATGCAACAATTTATTGTCAAAACGATTTATTAATAATTCCATGGCTCAGTCGAGCTGTGAGTTCGCGCAACAAATTTATAGAATTGGTCGCGAAGTGATAATTAACAACACAATTATTTCGTATATTAAATTAATTCGAATGGTTTATTTAGCGTTAATTGAATACACTTAATATTTGCGTAATGTCTGGGTTTGTTCCTTCGGCAAGTTACTGAGGCCTTGGCTTGTTTCAGTGCGTGGTCCTGTTCGGAAAAGTTGGTTCTAGGCACCCTGTACACCAGTTACGCCAGTCCGCGGCTTCGCACTGGTTCGACAGCTTACCATACGGCACCCCGTTTGACCAAACGGATTTCGCGCGTATACTGTCGAACTTCAGGCAGGTTATCGCACGCTTGGCGTGTCACTGTGTAGGCCTCGCCTCGTAGCACAACTTGAACGTAGCAAGGATTCACTACTTCACCCTTCAAGGACCTCAGTGTCCCGTCTTAGTAAAAGTCTTTACTTGCGTAGATCTTGTTCGTAGCTTCCGCTTACGAATGATGTTTTTAAATTGTTGGGCAGCGTGTCCCCTTCTCACTTGGTATGGAGTTGAATTTGCTCTGTCGTTCGACAGAGGTTCCGCTTCGCGTCTCGGATTTCACTGACTTTCTCCAGTGTGTTTCGGCGCTCTTTATATAGGCCGGGTCGTGGCCTTTTGTCGGGACTGTACCAGAAATCACGCGATCGCCTCGGTGGCGTGATTTCTGGTAATTTTCCACTGCTATCTGCCGGCGCCAGCCTATGTCTGCCGTTAGTGTGAGTATGGATGGAGATATTGCACTCGCAATACTCCTCACACATAACGGCACATGTCCTGGTGGACATGTGTGTCAGACACGCTCATATGGCTGACAACCTGCGCGCGAAAGAGAGAGGACGAATAAGAGCGAATTCGCCGCAACTGCAATCAGCGCCGGACTTCGGTCTGATATGCAGTTACTGTGAGGGGCGCATATAGCACACATAAATATATAAACCTATATATTTATTTGCCGTCGCTATATGGCTCCTCACACTCCCCTCTTTCTTCGGCAGTGGAAGACTTCCACTGTCCCAACGGCGACGGTTGTGTTGATGTGTAGAGATGACGATGGCTTCGTCAACCCGAGGAATGGGGAGCATGGTGTCGTCGTCATTGCCCGATGACTGGCCATGCTCCTCTCCGCCCTCGTGCATCGGCTCTACGCCGTTATCAGGGCTGGTGTCCTTGCCATCTCGAGGTCTGGGGGGCATGGTGTCGTCGTCATCGTCCGATAACTCGCCATGTTCCCCTTCGACGACCTCGGAGACAGGATTGTATGGGCTTTTGCGTCCCTTGTTGCGACCGTCTGTTCGCACCAGTGCTGCATGCCGGCGGCACTTGGCCTCAGATTACTCGATGTATACCGATAGCCAAAAAAACTTGCAATGGCCAGGCACACTCACCCAACCAGTGTCTTCCACTTGTCCAGCATCAGACTCGAGGACAGATTCAAATTAGGGTTGCTCCTGTTGCTGCTCGAGTTGTGCTGCTTGCTTTTTGCATCGGCTGTTGTCGCTATCGTTTTGATGCGATTTAATTGCATTGTTGTTGGTGCCGCTTGCATTCATCATCCTTGCCAACTTATAACAAAATTTTATTTGATTCCTTTTTTCGTGTACCCACACGTACACACACGCACACGCACGCACACGTACACGTACGCCTTATGCGTATCACGCGCACTACACAAGTCACCCGGTGGCCTGGACGTAGCGATCGTACTGACTTGTGTGCTTGATTGAAGCTTCATTTTTATCTCATTATTACCCTCTGTCTCGGGTTGAGTTTGTTCTCTTTTTACCGGTGACGCTCCTTACACTAGTGTGGGTGGCTAACCAACGGTGTCCTGGTATCCATGTACCTGCACTAGTGCTGATGACTAACCAACGGTGCATGATTTTGTCACTCACACATCCGCACTAGTGCTACTGTTGTTGGTTGCCATTTTGCCCTTTGCGCACGTTTCCACACTAGTGCGTAAATCCGCTGTTGCTAAGCGCTGAGCGAAACGTTTTCAGTGGTCGTTGCACTTGTGCTCTCCTAGTGCAACCATTGTTGTTGTACGATTCGTCAACAGCGGTGAGCGAACGTTTTTCGGTAGTCGCGACTCTGGCGCTCTCCTAGTGCACCCATTGTTGTTGTCCGATTCGTCCACAGCGGTGAGCGAACGTTTTCGGTAGTCGCTGTGCTTGCGCTCTTTGGCGTGTGAGCGGTGTTGTTGTAAATTTCCGCCAAAGCGACGAGCGGACGTTTTCATTGCTTGGAGCGCTTGCGCTCTCTAACGTGTGAGCGGTTAATATGTTTTCGGCGGTCGTTGCACTTCTTCTCTTGAAGCGCAAGCGTTGTTGCCGTTTTTTTGTCAGCGGTAAGCATAAAGCGTTCGACGGCCATTGCACTTTGTCCGAGTGAACTCTAAAGCAGGTCATGGCCATTCTCTCCCTCTGCAATAGCTGTGGCGTGTTAACTATTCGCCGCGTTCAGGGCTGTTTACCTAGTTTGGACCCGCCTTAGGGCTCCAATTATTGTTTATATTTATTTGTTATTCTTAATGTTTTGTTTTATTTATGTATTTATATAT
>JAWNLQ010000037.1:0-25641 GCA_035042225.1 Drosophila incognita | reverse complement strand
GGTTTTTAATACCCCCAGAAATCATTTCAAATCATTTTAATCATTTTAATCTTTCTTATTTCTAAATATATTTATAATTTTTATATTATTTAAATTTTTAAATAAATTACATTTTTTAAGCTTTTGTATTTTTTGTGTCGACTGACTTTTAGTTGACAATAAATAAATAAATAAATAAATCATGCACTTGGACCACTTTCGTTGCCAATAGAGTTACGAAAATAATACAAGCAACTGACACAGGGACCTGGTCACACGTCCGTTCCGAGTGTAATCCAGCAGATTTGGCCTAGTAGAGGTCACGCCACAAGAGCTCCGTGAAGAATTCTGAATACCCATTCAGGTAATGTCGTTGGTGTCATCAAGGGGGTCATCAACAGTCCAATCAATAAACTGGTAATTTTCCTCCATGATCCTAGAGGCGGAGTAAAAATCCAAGAACTTCGCCTAACTAAAAGAAATCCTTGCAAGTTTTTTTTGTTAACCGAAATCATAAATTTGTTTTCATTTTTCCTTTACAGTTTCTTTTTTTTCCTTTTCGTTTTGACTAAAGAACAACATGCCCTCCTGTAAAACCGCTACGTTGTCGAATCTCCCCATTTCAAACTCCTTCAGATGCCGAGTTTGCAGAGGGGTTCACGCGCTGCGGAAGTCCCAGCGTTGCCCAGCAGTGCTCATCAACCACTACTGCCCGAACTGCCTGACATGTCAGGTGTGTGGCGAACCACACCACACTCTGCTCTATCTGCGAGATGCCGATCAGGTGCCAAGGCGTCCGCGCCAAGTAGAAGATACAATCCCTTCGCCAGCCCCATTTTAATTTACTAAAAAGAAATTCTTAAAATGTACATTTTATTGGTTAAGGTGCCAATTTTTGTTTAACAAAATATAATTTGAAAGCAAAATAAAACCATTAATTATTCGCGGAATTGCCATTGTCAAAATTAACTAAGCCTAATTAATTAAAAAAAAAATAGTGAACGTTGCAGTCGTGCGTAATGCCAGCTAGCAAAGAAAAGGGTGGCTGTAACCAAGAAATTCTGTCCCAGTTTGCATTTCAAATTGAAGTAGATGTAAGCTAGTTACATTCTTTCAAAGATTGATAACTGCAACTCTAAATTGTGGGAGATATGGGATTTTTAAAATTTTTAAATAATCTTCCTTCCAATTTTGTTAACTGTTGCTTTTGAAATGCGGTAGATACAAGAATTTTGGAGACGGGAGAGGACCTGTCCAAATTAAATTCATTGAGTACGATCTTAGTAATTTACCTTGCACATGCAAATTTATCTATTACACTCTCGTTTTATCGCTCGTCTGTCGCGCATTAGCAAAAGAAATACGCGCATCATACGATAAATCAAAAATATGTTAAACATTTAATTCGTTAAACTAAATACAACACAATATAATGTAAACTAAACTACATTATAATATACGCAAATAGAGTGAATATTGTATAAAAACAAAATAAACTCAATTCGAACATAGGTGAGCGTGAAAAAGCGGTCACTCAGCGGTCAACCTGTACTTGCCGTTAATTTCGGTTGCAATTCGTTCGTCCGTTATTTCGCGAACAACATACAGTGGCGGACACCTTATTTGGCCAAGTGTCAAAGAAAAAAAGTAATTGCCTCCCATAACCTAACCATTCATTATTTTTCAGAAATTCCAAAGACCGATGGTAGGTATATATATTAACCACCAAAATTAATATATGACCCCAATACACTGGGGTTTCCCCACCTGCTAGGTAGAGTTATGTAAAAAAGTACCCTATTTTGAGGGGACAGCTTATTTGGCCAGGTATAAATAAAATAATATCTTTGGAGTATAAAAACTTAAATAAGGATGTTAATACTTAGTATGATATCCATTAGCCTTAACAACTTCCCTGAACCTATTATTCATGGAAGATACCAGCTTCCTGGTAGCTTCTGGGCTGATTCTGCTCCACTCATCCCGCAGAGCATTTTTGAGCTCTTCTTTGCTGGATATGCTGTGCTGCCGGATGTTATTTTCCAGCAGAGCCCACAAATTCTCAATGACATTTAAATCTGGAGACTGGGCCGGTGGAATTATCATGTGGGGGCAGTTCCGGATGAGCCAGGACTGTACTATCTTGGCCTTATGCTTGGGATCGTTGTCCTGGTTGAACTGGAAAGTACGTCGGATTCCTACCTTATCGGCACTTTGGACTAAATTTTCCTTTTGAATGTTGAAGTACACATTCTTGTCCATTGTTGTTTCAAAAATCACAAAATTCTGGAATCCGGCTGACGAAATACAGACCCATGCCATGTCACTTCCTCCAACATGCTTGACTGTTGCCTTTACGTGTTTGGGATTCAGGTCAGTATTGGACTGTCGCAACACATAATTCCGTCCGTCTGAGTCAAAAATGGTGAATTTGGACTCATATGCAAATATGACAGTGTTCCAGATCTCCAAATCCTTGTCCAAGTGGTTTTTGGCGAACGTCATCCTAGTCCCAATATTTTTCACGCTTATAAAGGGCTTCTTCTGTGGTACTCGGGCATTAAAGTCATGTTTGCGCAGAAACCTGCACACAGTTTCCACACAGCACTTTTTCCCCATTTCATCCTGCACCTGTTGAGCTACTTTTGGAGCCGATAGCTTGGGATTTCCCCTTATTTTCCTGGTGATCCTTCGCTCCTCCTCTTAGGTGAAAATCTTGTTTGGTGCCATTCTGCCCTTGCCCTCAATCCGATTTGCGTCGACGAAGCGCCGAATGATGTTATACACAGTTGAGTTGCTCAGATTGACCATTTCAGCTATTTGGCGATGTGAATATCCGTTTTGGAAGTGTTCCAGGATGAGTTTCCGTTGTGCAATGGTAGTCTGTTTGTCCAAAGTCCTTTTTGGCTTATTGCACCCGAGATGCAGGATAAAATTAAACTGACTATGAAGGATTGGTCTATTTATACCGAAAATACTCAACTTTAGGTTAAAAAAAATACGGGTTTTATGGCACCCAGGTGTCCACAATGTACCTGGCCAAATAAGCTGTCCCCTTAATAAAATGGGGTACTTTTTTACATAACTCTACCTAGCAGGTGGGGAAACCCCAGTGTATTGGGGTCATATATTAATTTTGGTGGTTAATATATATACCTATCACCTGTCTTTGGAATTACTGAAAAATAATGAATGGTTAGCTTATGGCAATCAATTACTTTGTTTCTTTGACACTTGGCCAAATAAGGTGTCCGCCACTGTACATTCAAATCTACAGTGGATCGCAGTTCAAGTCGACCAGTTTCAAGTGCTAATCGCGTGAGTCAGTCGTGACTAACAATTGAAATGGCTGAAAACGAATCAAATTCAAATGCGGCTCCTCACTCTGACGTGGACTTTTACAAGGCAAAAGCAGAATCAGTAGCTCGCAACTCAATGCATTAAATGCATTTCTAACCACTGAGCAGCTGATACATTTCGGGTGGCAATTTGAGCAAGTCAGCTGCGAGGTGACATCCAAGATTACTCGGGAACTCGCCAATCTGCGTAAGGCTTCGATGGACAAGGGGTCGGCGAGCAGTCTGCGTCAATTGAGTGACAGTATCAATTCACATCTGCGCGCGGTGCACGCAGTGGCATCTGCTGACGCCATTGCAGATGCTTTGCTGATTCAACTGATCACATCCAAATTGGATCAAGCCACGCAGGAGAAGTGGGAGGAAACATTGCCCCTGAAAGGGTTGCCAAAATGGACCGACATGTCTGCATTCGTGGAAAGGAGATGCCGCATGATGGAAAACTAAGAATTTGCCATGGTAACGCACACACCTGGCAAGCATGTGGGAAAATCGTATGTACAAAACCGCAATACGCAAATTGTTAACACCAATCAATCTTGAGTCTTTTGCGAATCTGCTGATCATCATCTGTTAAAATGTACACGATTTACAAATTTACCTCCCACTATTCGCTATAGAGAAGCTAAAAGGCTGCACCTCTGCCTTAACTGCCTTCGCAAAGGGCATAGTCTACAGCAATGCAAATCTGGTCACTGCAAACATTGCCAACAGAAGCACCAATCATTGCTGCATATGGACGCAACTTCTTCTGCATCTCAGCTGCCCGACACAACGCGCGCTCAAGGCGCATCACTTGTTTCCCTATCCACATCGCCACCTAGAGCCCTGAAACACCACGAGAACGATTACGTGCTGCTCGCAACGGCTATCATACTTGTCAGAAATCGATCTGGCACCTTCGTACCTTGTAGAGCTCTGCTGGACTCAGCATCGCAGCTCAACTTTGTCACCACTCATCTCGTCAACCAGCTTCAGTTAAAACCACGCCGCTCGAATATGTTGGTATCAGGCATAGGCGAATCCTCTCTCTCGCTCAATAAAGCAGCTGACATTGTTGCACAATCAGCTACTGGCTGATATCAAGGATCATTTTCTGCAGTCGAAACGCAAAAGATAACTGATTATCAGCCTCACTTCGATATAAATACCACCGGATGGAAAATACCCAACAACTGCCACCTCGCTAACCCGCTCTTCTACAAAGGTCAAAAGATCGATATCTGATTGGTGCTGGCATATTTTTCGACATGCTTTGCGTTGGGCAAGTTCGTCTGGCAAATCATTTACCCACGCTTCAGAAGACCAAATTAGGCTGGATAGTTTCTGGAAGATGTGCTATTCCCAACCACTTATCTCTAGCTGCTCCGATCAAGCATTCGGAGACTATTGAAGAAGTTGCAGAAATTCGTCAGCAGGTCAAGGAGCCGCTTCGAAGAGGAGAGCTTATATCGTTAAATCCGACTATGGACAGCTTCGGATTAATGCGCGTTTGCGGACGTCCTCCGAATTCGTTTTTGGATTACGAGGCAAAGCATCCAATAATTCTGCTAGCTCAGCACCCCGTCACCATCGCCATCATCGATAATTTTCACCGCCAGTTCCTTCACACTGGACCACAAAGTTTGCTGGCCGCACTTCGACAGCGAGTTTGCCCCATTGGCGGGCGAAAAACCGTGTCAGCAGTCATCGGCAAACGCTTTCGTTGTTCTCGAATAAAGCCCAAGCTTCTCGAGCACACCAAGGCAGTACATTTGGAATTGGTTGAGGACTTAGCAACAGCATCGTTTATCGCCTCATTAAAGCGATTCATCGGCAACACCAATTTCAAATGAAATTTCATTCCGCCTCGGTCTCCTCATTTTGGTGGTTTGTGGGAGGCTGCGGTTAAATCTGCCAAACACCATTTCTATCGCGTCGTTGGAAAATCTGTTCTCACATTTCATGAGCTTCGTACCCTTGTATGCGAAATTTCTGCAATGTTGAACTCACGACCTCTTTGTCCCATTTCAGGAATTCCAAGCGATCTAGAAGTTCTCACTCCTGGGCATTTTCTGATTGGATCTCCATACGCCACAATCGAAGAATCCGACATAACGCATATCGACATCAATCGCCTTAGTCGCTGGCAGCGCGTATGTCAAATAGAGCAGGCATTCTGGCGCAAATGGAGCACCAGCTACTTTCATTACTGCAAGAACGCTCAAATTGGCGCTCATCGACGCCTAACCTGAGGATCAACTCAATCGTGGTGCTGAAGGACGACAACGTGCCACCCCTGCAATGGCGTCTTGGCCGGGTCGAGAGCACTATTACTGGAAAGGACGGCGTCTCGCGAGTTGCAATAATAAAAACTGCAGCTGGCACCGTCAAAAGAGCCGTTAGCAAGATCGCTGTTCTGCCCCTTTAGACCAAGTTGGTTGAAACCCTTACACTTCCAACGGGGGGAGCATGTCGGAGGCAGCAGCAGCCAACTATTAATTAGTAAAACATCGATCAAAAATGTAACGTAGTTTGTACCGTAATTGCGCGCCAATCCCTAATCTTTGTCTTCGCCTTTTTTGTCTTCGCCTTGCACATGCAAGTTAATCTATCCCACACTCTCGATTCAGTACTCGTCGGTTATGCATGGGCAAACGAAATACGCGCATCAAATCAAATATGTCAAACATTGTAATTTATCAAACACATAAAACAAGCAACAATACTGTAATGTAAACTAAACATTAATATAATATATGCAATTGAATAAATAGTGAATAAACACACAACCCATGAAAGAAAATAATGTAAAGTTATCGTGTTTTACATTAATTAAAATGAATCACCCTAGAAACCAAAATAACTCAATTCGAACATAGGTGAGCGTGAAAAGGCGCCCTCCTCTAAACAAATATAAAAGATGCAAATTCAAAATTACTCCAAAGGCGCCCATTTCTAAAATTGTAACTTAGAACGAATAGGTGTACTTATAAGTCTGTCAAATTTTTTTTGATTCAGTGTGAACATTTATTTTAATACAAATTTGAAATACATTAATAATAATAATAAAATTGAATTTCAGTTAAATCAAAGAGAATTTCCGATTTTACCGTACTGTAGTTTTTGACGGATATAAGCCAAGCTTGAACATTAGTTCAGTTTATTAAAAAAATGTACTATATCGACTGTGGTCGAAAAGAGCTGAGTCAATACAATCTTAAAAATAATAATTTCTAATAATTTTAATTTCGTTTTCTCTTTTTTATTACAAAGGACTAACTGGCGCACAGATGAAATGAAACCTATACTATATACCGAATTAGAAGTGGACTTGAATGGCGGCTGCTATATTAAGCCAAGCTTAGAGATAATGCAAAATGATTTCCAAAACGCGGTTCTTTGTTGTACGGAGATTAATAATTATGTTTCAACTTGGGGCAAGCAATCTAAAACACAAAAGCGTAGAGATAGACGTGTGACAGCTGGTTAGTACATAAATATTTCTATATACTCGCTCTGATCCATATGTTAATACTCTGATATCAATGATATATTGGTTTTCTGCGCGGCCCTCTTGTCCATCCGCCTCCACTTTCGTAAGAGAAAAGTTAAAGCTCAAATATTGAGTGCATTCCCGTCCCAAAAGTGTTTAAAAATACGTATGCGATAAATATAGAATCATTGTTATCAACCACGATTACATTAATATGTTAATGACAAGTAATTGCTTGGAAACCTATCAGAAAATTTTGTAGTCGTGTATTTCCAATTTGAATATTTTCACTGTAGATGAGAATAAGTACGAAAAAAATTATTTCCGCTATGTGGTGGAGCACAAGGATGTAATAGGGGCTGTTTCAAACTTAGCAAACGGTTTGCTTATGTATAAAACTGATATGGAGGACTTTCAGCGCGAAATATTTGATAGAAATAAATATCTTTGGGATGAAGATCGTGAAGCAATTATAAAAACGTTTGTCTTAACTAACCCCTTAACAAGTGATATACGCGATAAATTTATTTATTATGATGATACAACTCACTGCATTGAGACAATGAGTCCAAAGCGAGTTATAGGACCCATTGAAGTTCGTATGAAAATAACTATTCAAAAGCTAGCGACCGAATCTAAAAAGTGGAAGGTACTGTTGGGGCAATTGCTGAGTATTCAGTATAAAAAACAATTGGAAGAAATGATAGACTTTATTAAAGAACATGACAAAATTTTACAAAAGCCTATAAATGACCTGGATGATGTACGTCAGGCAATGGCTGTTTTGGAAAAAATTCGGGATAATTATATAGAGTAAGTAAAACTATATTATTTAAAAAAAATTATTTACCGATACATATACGACATATAATTATTTTTTATATACTACATTGTAGACGTCAAGATATACTGATCAATGATGTGTGCTGTGCTGAAGGCTGATACTCAGTCTGGCTGCCAGTCTGTCTAATTTTCAACAAATTGGTCTCTTAGCTCTATGTCGAGGCATTTTAAATTATTTTTTTTAAAGAAAGATTTTAATATTTGATTATACAATTAGACAATGTATTTAAAAATTTAAAAAGAGTGTTGGCGGCAGCTGCAACATAGCTTGGAATAATTATGAATTGCTTACATATTTGAATTTGGATACCTGCGTGGCTTAATAGAAATACCATATTGTTAGTGTTAATTACATAGCCACACTATGTTAAGTTCAGTTAGATCTGCAGAATAGCGTCAGCAGCGCTCAATCTTTGTACAGCGTTCTCTTGGTGCAGCACTTTCCCTCTCTCTCGATAAAGTGCGTTCGCTGGTTTGACGGGCTCTGTAGCTAGTAACTCTAGTTGATCGACCGTGTTTATTAAAGCTATCAAAAAGCTAATAGCACAAAAAAAGAGGTTGCCTATTTTGAGTCATATTGGCGAGAAGTTGAGACACATTTACGTTGTTGTTGGACAACCGTCGTATTAAAATTGCTTCCTAGTTAGTAGTTATATATATTTATTATTCGTGTACTATATTTTTTCATAAAGCAAGGTAGAAGACAAGCCATGGACGTGAGAAAGCAGAAAGATAAAAAGTAATGGAGGGATCGAATAATTCGAATTTTAGGGTCATCCTTTTTGTGGTGCTACCATGTTGGTGCACCCGCCCACCCTACCATGATCCTGCGGGCCGTTGCAAAAAGCAGAATCCCTTAGGAAGCCCTACGCCAGCTCTCCTATCTCCATCCATTCATACAATTAGAAATTTATATATCTAAAGTGGAACAGAAGCGATGGTTATAGTTTATAAGCATGTTTGCAGATAGATCGTTAAATAAATGTGGCTCCGAAACATAAACAATATTGTCAATATAATTAACAAAAATGCCGGTTGATCAGCGCAATTTTTCCCTGCAACTTGTCATGCAGTAGTGACATGCATCATCAGTTCAACTGGGGCATGCCAATATTCAAACGGGAGAACACTATCTGTTCTGATTTGCTCACACAATTTTATTTTAAATGAAATCAATATGCAAACATCCGTAAGTAATTTTAGGCTTATGATAAAAAAAACTGTTAATAAAACTTAACACGAAAAACTTATTATTTTCACTTTCCAATTGTAATGCAGGGTTTCTATATGAAGGCCAAGAGTTATTGTAATTACTATTGTAAGTTGATATAAGTTTTAGTAATAATAGGAATATAAAATGATCCTAAGCTATTTATCTATAATTGATAACTATTATAACTAAGTATTTCATCCTACTATCTTGAATAAAAAAAAAGCACAAATACACCACGCGAACCTATTTGTTTGATGAGCAGTGTGGCTGATATTTTAAGAACCCAGTGAATAATTGTTCAGGCTTAAAGTGAGACTTGAAACATTTTTTTTCTGCTCACATTATACTGTGTTCTATTTTTATCACTTCTCATAATAAAAGAGATCATCCCAGGCTGGAAGTACTTCCTGTTGTTGGTGTGTGTCGCTGTCATTGAAGAGAGCAATTATTCCTGACCATGTGCGAAAGCTCGCTCATAGCATATACAATGCACTGTGTGTTTTAATTCCGCATGCAACACTAAATAGAGATTACTTATTAGTATTAGGTATATGGTAAATTACTTTCTAATTACACGGAACCGACTCAATTTCCTTTTTATCTTGCATTTAACTAACTGTAATTTTAGTGTTATTTACTTTAATCAATTTTCTAGATCTCGGCGAACGGCACACGCGCATGTGTTTTTCTTATCTATTTTTAACGACTGTTTTGAGGAGGTGCATTTTTTGCGGTCACCTATTTGCGAAATGGGTTATTTTGTTTTGTGGTGTGATTTATTTTAACTTCTTGTTAATACAATATTTACTCTATTTGCATATGTTTATTATAACATTTATGTTCAGTTTACATTAGTGCGTGTGTTGTATTTAGTTCGACAAATTAAATGTTCAATATATTTAATTTGTCGTATGATGCGCGTGTCTCCTTTGCCAGTGCACAACCGACGAGTGTTAAAGCAAGAGTGAATTAGATAAATTTGCATGTGCAATGTGAAAATGTGGGGGGGGGGCGTCTTTTTCCGAATCTTCTCTCTCTTCCTTCAATGAAAGGCAGCGGGGTGGTTTTGTAGCTATATATTTTTATTTTCACTTTATGAATGTGTGCACAACTTCGTGCGTGGCTTTTGTTACGAGATGTTACAAGATTTTGAATGCTAACATATTAACATTTTGTTACAGATAACAGCGCTGAGTGCGAGTAGGTTGCATTGCATAGAGAGAGGATGTGGATCGTAGGTTATGTTAAGCCAGCTGATAATGCCCGGCATCATATGTCTCACATAAACATTCTCCCCCCCTTGCAATGCGCAGCATTGGAAATTGAACAAAAAATAGATTTTGCCTTAGGATCGGCAGTTGCCGGTCAGCATCCAGCCAAACTCCGTGTTCTGACCGAGAGGAAGGCCACCCTGTCACGGAAGCATGCCTGGCAGGATGATGTGAGGATACACATCGGCTCCAAGGATTAGCGAGATAGTCGCTGGAGTGTGCCATCCCTCGTCAGCCAAGACAACATTGGAAAATTCGTTATGAAGCGCCTTGCTGACGGCTCGGAGTGGGGTCCGATGGTGGAGTTGAGGGTCCACCTCAAGCACAACTTCCCGATTTAGTTCCGTTGACCTCGATCGGAGCACAGCGGTGCAAACGCGTTCGGAACCAATGCTGGTGACGGAACGCCCAAGGGCCGTTGCCAGTGAAGCAACATGCGTCGATGAGCGCTCGAGTCTCGAACGATTTGGCACCGGTGTGGAGCAGCACAATAGCGGTTGGTAGAATGTTCACGCTTGTGTGCTGCATCAACGAGGCCAACGAAGTCCTTTGGAGATGTGGGCGGCTGTCCATCGGCGTGGCAGATCCAATGGATGAGGAGGAGCGACGGGATGGCGAAGGGATGTCCTCTACTTGACGCCGACGCTTTGGCACGTGATCGGCATCGCGCAGATGGAGCAGAGTGTGGTGTGGTCCGTCGCTCACCCGACACGACGCATCACTGCGGCAGGTGCCCTCGGAATGCTTATGGGCCAAGCAGTTCGGACAGTAGTGGTTAATGAGCACTGCTCTGCGGAAAGGCGAAGAAAACGCTGGCACTTCCGCAGCGCGTGGACACCTCGGCAGACTCTACACCTGAAAGAGTTTGAGGTGGGGCGTTTGACCGTCGTAGCATTTTTGCGGGAAGGCATGTTGGTAAAACGAAAGAAGAAAAAATAAACTGTAAAGGAGGAAAGGAAAATAGCTTATTATTTGGGTTTCCTTTAATTAGGCGAAGTCTGTGGATTTGTGGCTGTGGTGCAAATTGTTTGCCGACTATTGCACTTGGACATAAGGGAGGTTCTTGGGATAGTTCAGCGACTGAGCTTTGGAATTGAGGTACCTCCTGAATTGCGGCTGTTGGTACCGAGACGGGTTCGAAGAGGGAAGCGCTTGGTAGAGTGGCTGAATACAGATCTCTGTGGCTGTGATCGTCTGTGGCACAAAAAGACAAGGCGGTGGAGCTGCCGGAAAGAGTGGGACTTCCTGTGCAGGAGCTGCAAATAAGGCAACTTCTGCTGCTTTTGAAGAGATGGGTGCCCTTCTGTACGCGAAATAATGCTTGCGGCAATCCACCAACTGTGGGTGGAGCAATCGCTGCAGCTGGAGGTGGTCCAGTGAGCGAATGCCGACTGCGTAGAATGAGCGACTGTTGTGGGCGAATTCGAGGCCCCGCTGGACGATGAATTCTCACCATAGTAGTTGGAGGCAACTTTATTGACAGCCGCGGCCGCTGCGGTAAACAAGACGGTCGCAACTGCAGCCTGATTTTGAAAACTGCTCAGCTGCTTGTCCAGTGTGGTGGGCAGCTGCAGCTGTTGAAGATGTCGGTGCGGCGTGTTGACCGTCGTTGAGGCGTAATGCGCCGGCTTTGGCTGCATTACTGGACTATGGCTGCCGATCGGGGATGGCGGCACAAAACTGTCGTAACTCATAAAGAGTGCACGGCCGCAGTGCTGCCGGTGCTACCGGCGGAACCTGGTACAATGATTTGGGATCCATGTGGGGTGCTTGAGATGTGTGCGTGCGGATAAAATTCGTTTCACATACAGAATCTGAGTCTCTTATAGGACTCGAAGGAAGATCCTCCACCTCCCAGAATTTTGTGAGAAGATTCTGTAATGGAGGTTTCGGGTGACGGGAAATTCTTGTTGTGAAAGCTGACATCGATGTGGCAATGCCTTGTGATATTGGACCTGTGAGAATCCATCCATCTGCGCCTAGTAGCACGTCAATCTGCGAGCTCCTCGAAAAAGTCGGGTCAGCCAACTGGATATTTGGCAGGTCCTTCAACGTGTTCTCAGGAATTGAGTACGATGGCAGGTTGCCTGCCAAATGTGGAAGGACAAAGGCCGAAATCTCAATTTGAATTCGAGGCCTTGTTGGAGAGCCTATATGGAAGTGACATAACTTCTTAGGCTCGGCTGCGACAGCTTGGTTTAAGCCATTGACTTGGGCTTGGACGGGTTGAAACGGAGGCTTGATCAGGTTGAACAACCTACTGGTGATGAAGGTTGCTTCCGAACCCGAATCAATCAATGCACTTGCCTTATGTTTGATACCTGCATGACAGATATTTATAAGGGCAGTGCCACACCTTGTGTGTTTGCAGAGAAATATGTTTGAACATTCCTCGGACTTTGTGGAGATGATTGTGTTTCTGGAGGGTTACTCGGAATAGTAACTGTTGCGGAGGTTGCTTAGGAAGGGGGGTCGCCACGATGAAGGAGTGTGTGGTGACGACCTTTGCACGTGAAGCAGCTGTGTGCACTTGTGCATTCTTTGAGAAGATGGCCTCTCGCAAAACAATTGAAACACAATTGTTGCTGTTTTATGTACGCAGCTCTGTCCTTGACAGACATCTTAAGGAATTGCGGACATAAGCGAATCGGATGATTCTCTTTCCAACATAGCCTGCACGATTGGGACTTGATCGAAATCTTGTTTTCGAAGGAGTTGACCTTGGAGAAACCCTCTTTGCGGGTAGGTCTTTGTGGAATTTGTATGCTTGTGGATGGCTTCATGTCCTCGATCGCCACTAGGGTGCGGTATCGCTCCAATAGAAATGAATTGAGCGCGTCCCAAGTCAGAATTTCTGACTTATTATGTAAGGATTGCTCCCACAATGATAGAGTCAGTTTTGGGAGCTTCGAGGAACACAGGAATACCAGAAAACAGTCCCAATTGTCAGTCTTGACCTTGGCTAGTTCTAGCGCGGTCAGGCACCCTTGGATGGTGATCTGGTGGTCCTTGATGGAACTTCCAGTCTCATGGGATATGAATGGAAGGTTGAACAGAACCTTGAGTTGATTGTTCACAAGCAGTCTTCTATTTTCGAATCTCTCAGTCAGGTTTTGCCACGCTGACTGAAAGCCATCATTCGTAAGCGGGGATTTGGCAACTATGTTCGCCTCACCGCTGGTCTTAGCATTTAAGTGGAATAGCTTTTCGACCGGGGATAGACGGTCTGCTTGCAGCCGCAGCTTGTGCGATTTGCTCACTGAGTTGTTGAGCTGCACAGCGTTCGTAGACAGAATAGCAATGGAAATACTTATTCTGCCTGATGGCACTGTCTTCACTGCTTTCCCCTTGGATAGCAGTTTTGGAGCACAGTTCGTATTCCTTTTCGACCTTTTCCCACAGGGAACGGATTTGGTCTCGTCGGATCTCGAGTGTGTAAACTGTAGCAGGAGTGGAGGATGGAACGTTGATCATAGCCTCATAATGGCTAAGTCTATCGGAAATTGCGATGAAATCGCTCAACGCCATTTTGCCCGTGTTAATAATTTTTCTGACTGAAGCGCGTGTGCCTGTCGGACTCCTTGGAATGAGCTGTTTTGGGTTTACAGGCTTTATATTCCCTGTAGGAGCTGGGTCACTTTTGACCTTTGAACCGACGACCTTGGAGATGGTCTCTTCGAAGCACACTATGCGGAACTGGCCGAACTTTTGATATCGCGTTGTGGAGGAACGGATAATTGCTTCTTATTATTGGAATTGTTCTCTGAGCTCATATATATGACTGTGAGTCACTGCTTCGCCGACATTCGCTGATATGTTGGTTTGAGCTAAGCGGACCGTTGGAATTGGAACAGTTCAATGGATATACGGTGGCGGACACCTTATTCTGATCAGCGTCAAAGAAAAAAAGGAATTGCCTGCCGTAAGCTAACCATTCATTATTTTTCAGAAATTCCAAAGACCGATGGTAGGTACATGTATTAACCACCAAAATTAATATATGACCCCAATTCACTGGGGTTTCCCCACCTGCTAGGTAGGATTATGGCAGGCAATTCCTTTTTTTCTTTGACGCTGATCAGAATAAGGTGTCCGCCACTGTATATATGGATATACTCGTAGATACTCAGAGAATAAAGCAGAAATTTTCACAAAAAAAAATATTTATTTTTATATAATTTTTGGAACGTGTGGAAACGGAACGGACGGGAATTTTGTGTAATTAAAATCTTATTTTATTTTAGCGATAATGATCGTGACTGTGAATAGTCGTAATGGTGAGATCGCATAAAAATATTTGTTTATATCACTGCAGCCCTGGATGTGCTGGCATGTGATTAAAACAACAGCTGAACTGACAAATCAATAAATGCACTTAAAGTCAGCGGAAAATGAAATGAAATGAAAAACACAAAACAATATGTTTGATGTGAACAATTTTAGATTTATTATTATCACAATAATAATAACAATAAAAACAATAACACACGTTAATTGAATTAATTGTATTAATTCTTGCCGTCACTGTTGGTGGAAGTGGTTACATACATACATATGTTTGCAATAAATTTAATTGAGATTAGTTTTTTTGTTATGCCGTCTGTTATTTTTATTAATCTCTTTGTGTTTGTGTGTGCGGCCAAACCTTATTATTTTATTTTGTTATATGGTTATATGTTTTAATGTATGTATGTATGTATATGGTGTGCAGTGTACGGCCAAGAATTGTGTGTGCATATTAGCAGCTGGCGGCGATCGTCACGCCGCGAGCTGCCGGCAACCCGTCGCCAGCAAATAACGGTAGTTGCGCATCCAACTTCAGCAGCAGGTACCGCGATGAACAAGGCTGACCTGCATGGGTCAGGCATCAGCTAGTACTAGTACATGTGATATATATATAAATACAGGGTGTTCATTTTTGAACATTCTGCCAAGGGCCAGCCGAGAGTCGGCGTTATCATTGGATTATTAGGCCCGACAACATTATGGCTTACAATGTTTTTTCTTATTATATATCTTATTATAGGGTGTTCATTTTTGAACATTCCGCCAAGGGCAGGCCGAGAGTCGGCGTTATCATTTGATTATTAGGCCCGACAACATTATGGCTTACAATTTTCTTTTGCAATGATTTGTCTTATCGTATCTTATTATAATTGTTTGTGTTAAGGGAAGTATTCAGTACATAAACTGACTACTAAAAATCGTCGCAACTAGCACTTGAACTAGTTGAAATGCGGAGAGTGAGGTCCTTCGTTGCGCACAGTAAATGCGATGATAGAAATAAATGAAGACGTCTGACGGGATTGAGTCTATGAAGAACACTGAGTTTATTGAATAAAATGCGTGGCTTATATACAAAATTCTTAGACTATAATATTCAAAGATGCTGATAGCTGACCCATGCAAGTCAGCGTTGTTCAAGTGTGCAACTGAGAAATGCTGACAGCCCAGAATTAGGCACTTGAGGCTAGCTTGAGTGGGTCAAGCTATTTTTAGGGTTAGAGGGGATGTCGCCTTACAAACGCCTGCACTCGATGGAGTGAGACTGCGATCGCATTACAAACGGGTGCACTCGGTGGAGTGGCTGCGATCGCCTTATAAGTGGCTGCATAATATTTCCTATCAAGATTTTCTATCTCTTTTTCTGTTGGATTCCTTCTAGAGGACATATTTTGTGAATTGGTCTTGTTATTGAACTTTCCTTTTATTTTAAACACCTTTACTTTCCCATCCTTTCCTTTGTGTACTTGTTCAACTTTTCCTAATGGCCACTTGGCTGGGTGGCAGTTTTCATTTTTGACCAAAACTATCTGGCCTTCATTTATATTTTTTATATCCTGCTTCCATTTATATCTCTGTTTTAGTATATGGTTTTTTCCTAATTTTTCTCCAAGTTGACAAAACGTGCCATTGCTTGGAATAGTGACTACGTATTTCCCATTTTGATCGTTTTTTGTTGTTTGGATAATATTTTGTTCTCATTTTTCTTTTTCAATGTCTTAACTCATCCTCTTCGAACTCCCAAAATCTTTTTAAATCAATGTTTCGAATGGCTGTTGCGACAACTGATATCCGGACGCACAACCAGTCATCCCCCCGTATTTTGACCTAGCAGTCCACCCATTTTTACTAATCCTTCCTTTAGAATATGCATATATAAATCTGCTCCAATAATAATATCTATACGGCCTGATTTATTAAATTTGGGATCAGCTAAGACATAGCTATCCCAATCTTTGAGATTAATATTAAGCGATTTCACTGGTAGGGCCCTCATTAACCTAGACAATACAATTGCCTCAATTTTGTAAGGTTTTTATCTAGATTTGGAGTTTTTATGTCAAATTTTACCCTATATTTAGATGTGCTACTCTCTGAACCTACCCCTCTAATTTCGGTGATATTTTTTATTCTAGGTAGCTTTAGGATTTGGAGTGCCTCTTCCGAAATGATCGTGCTTTGCGACCCACTATCAACCAGTGCTCTTAATTTTTCATAACCTCCATTTGACGATTTTACTTTTATTATTGCTGTGGCTAATAGTGCTCTTTCTTTGGTAACACATGAATTTGTCCTTTCACTATTTATATGAAGCATTGTGTTATGATTCCTATTGCATAAAGCACAAAGATCTTCGCTATTGCATCGCTTGTTTATCGTATGTTTTAAGCATCTTATGCAAATGTGCTCCTTTTTAACTTTTTCGAGCCTATTTGCCGACGTCATATTTTTAAACTTAAAACAATTAAATATATTATGTCCCGTTCCCTTGCATATGGGACAATATTCTTTTAAATTGTTAGTAGGTTTTTTAATTGTTGTTCTTGTAACTTCTTGTGCAGAACTTAACGAGCTGAGTTTCTGCTCTAGGTAATCTAAGACGTCGCTTAATTGTTGAATGTCTTTTGTCTTCTTGACATGATTTTCAAATTCTTGCATCGCTTCTTTACCAAATTTCTTTAATATTATTTGTGCGAATATGCAATCTACTTCATCAGTTAAATTTGATTTTAACTTAACAATGTGTATTGATTCATTAATGGAATCAATAAAAAATTTTAAATGTCTGGCTGAGTCGTTATTTGGATAAGACAACTCAATTAAACGATTCAACTGCTGTGAAAATATTTTGCGTTTGTTTTCATATCGCTTGGTTAGTAACTCCCAAACTGTATTATAATTCTCAGCGCTTCCTGTCAGCAAGTGAGACACCATGCTCCTTGCTTCCTTGCTCTCAAAGCAGCTTTTAAATAGTTGAATTTAAGAGATAGACTGATATCTTCTCTTTTATGTATTATTTCAGAGAATAATTCTGAAAATATGTCCCATTCCTTATCTACTCCCGAGAATGTGGGTACCTCAATTTTAGGCAATGCTGGTAGTTCTTCTGAACCCACAACATTACCACTGGTTCCTTGCTCACATATACTGAGCATGTTTTCTACATCGAACCTTAATTCTTCAACTTGATGCGAGTTGTTCTCAAATTGTTTTGTCTTTTGTAAAACTCTATCCCACAGAAAATAAATTTTATTTCTGTGCAACCTTAGGATTTTATCATTATTAGTATTTTTTAATTCCTCCTTTACTTCCCTTAGATAATGTTGCAATGGGTTTACAATATCCCTCAATTCTTCCTCACTGCCTTTTTCAAATGGCTTTTGTATCGATGATCCCTTTTCTACCTCTACCTCATCTTTCTTCTGCAGTCGAGTGATCGTCAGCATGGCTTGATCTAAATGCTTCGCATTGAAGTAATCGTGGTCGATCACTCCCATTTTGACCAAGTCCCCATTATTAGACGTTAACTTATTTTTTATCTTTTCTACCTCCTTTGGGTTGAACTGACCAAAATCCTGCTTTATTGCATTAAGCCTATCAATTAAAACTGCCTGCTTCTTCAATGCGTCTACTATCCTATCCGAAAACATTTTGTTATCTTATAATTGTGTTTAGTTTTTGTTGTATAAAAATTTATATTGAATGATAACTTATCCGGATCTCCAGCGATGAATTTGTCCAGCGACGACGATGATCACCACCACTCCCTCGACGACGACTGTGGAGTCTCCAAAAATTTTCTCCCTCGACGACGACTGTCGAGTCTCAAAAAATTTTTTCACTTTCGATGTTTCTGGCCTCGAAAACGCCCAAAACTTTTCTGTGTATATTATTATATTAAACAATCTTTTCTTTGTTTAAACAAATTGTTTTATACAATGCCTCTTACCACTGTTGGGGGAGAGCAAAGTAATTTATTTTTGCAACCTGTAGCTGACTATCAGACTTTAAGGTGCTGGTTTTACTCTATGTCTCTTACCACTGGTGGGGGAAAACAATAGAGAGTCTCGAAGGACCAAATGTTTAATGATTAAACCGAGTTGATGTGTAAAATCGAACTGAGCTGCTCTGATGAGCAGGCTCTCTATTTATACAAAAATGCTTAGTCTAAATGTATGTAAAATGCAGCTGGATCGGGGCCTGTCGATGAAGGCAGCTGGATCGGGGCCTGTCGATGTTGGCAGTTGGATCGCGGCGACCGTCGATGAAAACAGCTGGATCGCGGCGATCGTCGCGCCGCGACCTGCCGGCAACCCGTCGCCAGCAAATAACGGTAGTTGCGCATCCAACTTCAGCAGCAGGTACCGCGATGAACAAGGCTGGCCTGCATGGGTCAGGCATCAGCTAGTACTAGTACATGTGATATATATAAATACAGGGTGTTCATTTTTGAACAATATGGATGTATCGATGTGGTGTGCCGACAAAGAATTACATATATGTGGATTTATGATTATATTATTTATGATTATTAATAAAAATATAAGTTCTTTTACATTGAGGTTCGGATTATACTTTTGTATGCAGTATATGTATGTAATACACTGCAAGTATATGCTGACACAGTAAATTGCATTTGTTGCCGATTCAAACTTAAATTTGCAGCATGGAAAATTGTGCGGAGTTTGCTGTGTAAATTAATTCGTAAATTAATTTAGGAATTAAAAATAATTGTACTTGTATCAATAAATAGTGTGTTTGGCTTTATGTATGGAATGCATACAAGTCTTCGAAAGTAAAATTGCGAGCTCTTTGGACTTTGGATAGTCGAAAAAATGGCTGCTGAGGAGACAATTTTCACTTCACACTTTTCGGACTTTTTTCCTTTTATCTTGTATTTGACTAACTGTAATTTAAGTGTAGTTTATTTTAATCAATTTTCTTTATCTCGCCGACCGGCACACGGGCATGTGTTTTTCTTATCTATGTATAACGATGAAATTAAACAGCACGTAATGAATATTTTTCACTGTTCACCAAGGAACACAAAAAGAAAATTGTTTGGGTCCCAAAAAACTTTATATTAACGCCGATAATGTTGGTCCAAAAAAAATATCCGCCACAGTTATGAATCCCGAAAGTTGTGTAGCAGTTAAGGATGATAATATTGGTCCGGAGAAAAATATCCGGTACAGTTGCCCATGCTTATCCATCCCTTCTTACAAGCCCATTCTCCTCATTAGTTATAAGCACACTGATGCACTCAATGCTCGTTCACCCATCCAACGTCGATCGACCAACTTTGTGGTTAAGTATGAGCGGAAGTAAAAATGCGCTCGCCGTGATAGCTTTTAAAAGAGGCTCTCTTGCGCAATGCGAACTACTTAGCAATTAGCCTATGATGATTTGTTCACATAATTTTATTCTAAATCAAATCGACATGCAAACAGCCGTAAGTAATTTTAGGCTTATAATAAAAAAAACTATTAATAAAACTTAACACGAAAAAAAAATGGTTTGTTCACTTTCCAAGTGTAATAATGCCTAGTCTCTATACCAAGGCCATTAATTATTATAATTACTATGGTAAGTTGTTATAAGCTCCTAGTAATAATAGGAATATAAAATAATCCCCTGTACTGTTTATCTATAATTGATAGTTATTATAATTAAGTATTTCATATTAATATCATGCATAAATAAACAAACAAAAATAAACAAAGCGAACATTTTTGTTTGCTGAACAGTGTGGCAGATATTTTAAGAGCCCAGTCCATAATTGCTCAGGTTTAAGGAGTGACTTTGGCACATTTTTGTACTCACATTATACTGTATTCTCATTAAGCGCAACTCATAATAAAAGAGCAAATTACACGCATTATCCTACGCCGGAAGTGCTTCCTGGTGTTGGTGTGTGTCGCTGAAATCATGAAAGAGAGGAATTATCACCTGGTCGGTGATAATGCCAAAACTCGCTCACAGCATAAACCATGCACTGCGACTAATCTTTGTGTGTTTTAATTCCACATGCACTTCTACGTTTTATATTAATCAATGATTTGAAAGGTTACAAAATAATGCTTTGAAGATTATATACATAATATCAGGGAATTTAAATTAATAACATAAGCAAATAATTGGTTTTAACATATTACAATATTACGTAACATCAATTTAACATTAAATATAACATTTGTTGCACATTAACGATACTATTAACGCCCAACTGTCCAGAGGTCGCTGATGTGAAGCGTCTACGGGTTGAATTCGACCCTAGTGAGCAAGCCAATGGGTTACCATGGCTATGTAAACGGTCATTGTAACGACTTGTTTGGCGGTTTATTTGACTAATGACTGTCGGTACACAGAAGTCATTGTGCAGCGTCATATCGCTCACATAGGATGGAGCACCAGAGATGTCTCTTAGGACCCAAGTTCTGCAGAACTTGAATCTGGTTAACCCAAGATTTTGGCGCTGTGCCCCAAAATGGAATCCCATATGTCCATATGGGCACGATGATGCTCCTATACACCAGCAGCTTGTTGCTCAAGCTGAGTTTCCTTTTGGATCTACACGCTGCTGCCGTGGTCTGTATGTGTTTGCGCCAGGTAAGTTTCCTGTCCAGATATACATACCCAGGTGTGTTGTTAAGTCGGTCGGTTGGACAGTTACCACTCCGCATGCACTCCTAAATAAAGATTAAAAAAAGACTTTGCATTTAACTAATCTTAATTTCAGTTTTATTTAACTTAAACAATTTTCTTGATGTTGCCGAATTGCACACGAGTATGTGTTTTTTTTCAATGTATAACGGCAGGATTAAGCAGCGCATAACGGCGGATTATGCATGTAGAATTACACTCAAATGATTATTTTACACTGTTAACAAACTAGCACGGATAGGAAATTGCTCGGGTTCCACAATACTTTATATATATTTAAAGATGAATACCTCAAAATGAATCCCGACACTTGTGTAGACTTTAATGATGATAATGTTGGTCCGGAGAAGAATATTAGCTACAGTTGTCCATGCTCACAAGTCCATGCGCATAAGTCCATACTCATCATTAGTTATAAGAATAGTAGTAGGGAATTGGGGATTCTATGACAGGAAGTCCTAATCGATTTTTTTTATTGCTTTTGATTTTTAATTGCCTAATTATAGCAGTTGATTTGTTGCTGTTTTGGGTGGGGGGTGTGTGTGACCCTTTTTAGAAAAATGTGTGGTTTTGGATCACGTACGTGATATTTATGATCGAAGGGTCTAGATTTATGGATGACCCTTTTTTTATTGGGGGTTGGGGTCAGGTGGAGGATCACTCGCGCACTTGGATGTGTGTGCGTACGTGATTGTGTTTGTCAATTTGGAATCTAATTAAAAATATGTAACCTGTATCCTGTGTGCAAGAATATAGTGGAGGATCACTTGCGTACTTGCGTGTGCGTACGTGATTCTGTTTTTGAATTTTTGAATCTAATTAAAAATTTGTAAGCTCTAACCTATGTGCTAGAATATAATGGAAGATCACGGAGACTGTCGCGAAGGGATCCGCATCGGCGCTTAACAGCGACCCGATCACCGCAACCGTCGCGATGCTAGCCGCCGGCAACCCGTCGCCAGCAGAAAACAGCAGTTGCGAATCCAACATCAGCGGCAGGTACAGCGATGAACAAGGCTGGCCTGCATGGGTCAGCCATCAGCTGGCCAGAGCGTCACACGCTCGTACTCGAACACTTACACTAGTACATGTGTTATATATTTATATAGAGGGTGTTCATTTTTGAACATTCTAGCTTAAATTACTGTTATTCCTAATGTTTTAGTTTTAATATGTTTGGATTAATTCTGCCATGATAATGCCAATCAGTAGACTTATCTTCTTTTCTCTCAATCTCCCGGACTCCCTCTATAGAGGACATATTTTGTGAATTGGTCTTGTTATTGAACTTTTATTTTACCTCTGTTGCAGCGGAAAAATACTTTTCTTTCCATTTTTGCCAGAACTCTCTCTTTTTAATTAATTTCCATCGATCAAGCTTTCCTATCTTATCTTCTGCTATGGCTTCCACTGCTCCTAATTTTGGACTTCCAATTAAGAAATGACCTGGAGTCAATACTTCGTGGTCATCTATATCGTCTGCAGCTGTATACAGTGGTCTTGAAGGATTTTATCATTATTAGTATTTTTTAATTCCTCCTTTACTTCACTTAGATATTGTCGCAATGGGTTTACAATATCCCTCAATTCTTCTTTCCTGCCTTTTTTCTAATGCCTTTTTTATCGATGATCCCTTTTCGTATTCTACCTCCTCTGGGTTGAACTGACTAAAATCCTGCTCTATAGCCTTAAGCCTAATAATTATCCGAAAACATTTTTGTCATCTTTTTTATATTTTAAGTTTAGTTTATATGATGACTTATCCTGCTCTCCCGCGATGAATTTTATCCAGCGACGAGTTTTTGAGTTTTTACTGTTCTGTGAGGAGCCATATAGCCTTGGCAAATAAATGTATATAAAATATACATTTATGCTATATGCGCCCCTCACAGTAACTGTATATCGGACCGAAATCCGGCCCTGATTGCAGTTGCGGCGAATTCGCTCTCTTTCGCCCCCTCTCTTTCTCACGCAGGTTGTCAGCCATATGAGCGTGTCTGACACACATGTCGGGCAGGACATGTGCCGTTATGGTGTGAGAAGTATGGCGAGCGCAATATCGCCATCCATACTCGCACTAACGGCAGACATAGGCTGGCGCCAGCAAATGGTAGTGGAAAATTACCAAAGATCACGTCACCGAGCCGATCATGTGATCTTTGGTACAGTCGCGACAAAAGGCTGCGACCGGCCCGGCCTATAAAAGAGCGTCGCAACACACTGAAAGGGGCAGTCAGTCAGAAAATCATACGAGAAGGAGAAACTCTGTCGGAACAGAGTCAGAAGATATACGAGAAGGAGAGACTCTGGACGACGCACAACCAAACAGCATCGAGGGACTCGACGAACAATACACCAGCAAGGAGCATCGAGGGATTCAACGCTGCCAGGCCTAAGACAACACAGGACATTGAGGTCCCGAAGTCAGTGAGAAGTGTAAATCCTTGCCACGCTTGAGTCGTAGCGACAGGCGGAATACGCATAAAATCCAACGATCCCGAGCGAGACCGAGTCTGTAGCAAAGCTCTCGCGAACTGGAGAACTCTTCGAAGCTGACCAGGGGCTGCAGTGAACTGATATAAAAACCAAGTGCCATCTACAGTGATAATATCCAGCGCAATTGTGAATTAAATAGAAAAATTCAAATAAAACCAATCATTCCATTTAATATATATAAAATTCCTTGTGTTGTTAATTGTCGCATCGCGATCAAATATAAATTTGTTGCTCGAACCCGCAGCTCGACTGAGTTTAGCTAAGCCAAAAGAATAGGTTCGTTACAACTGGCGCCCAACTTTGGTGGTTGCGATAGTTAACACACTTTATATATATTAAAAGAACAAAATGGTACGTGCGTGGATATACAACCTCAAAAAGGAGGAAGTAGTAAGGTATGGAGAAGAATTCCAAGTGGAGTTAAGTGGCACACTGGACGCTATGCGTCGACAATTCGGAGAGTGGGTGGACACGCACGAATCCAGACCACCACACAGCACGCGAATCGCGGAATTGGCGGCAATACATGGCAGAGCGTCACCGGCGAGGGACACAGTACAAGTTACGGATGCAAGAGAAGCGACGAACATTGATTTCGCGCATTTGAGCATACCGACAACCAGCACAGCAGCGCGCCCACGAGACGCCAACCACACAGTATGGGAAACATCGGCACCACAACCATCAAAGAGAGTCTCCATACGCGAGCACACGGCGACGACTATGGCCCAGGAATACCCAAGGGTAGCGAAACAAGTCCGGGAGTGGAATTTTCGCTTCGACGGCACAACGGAGCCGCTCGAATTTTTGGAGCAAGTCGAATGGTCAGCCGATACCTATGGGCTCAACCTGGATCTGGTTCCCAGGGCCATGCCTGAACTCCTTCAGGGAGTAGCTCTGAAGTGGTATGTAGCCGGCACTGGACGAGTTGGGCAACATTCATCCAAAGCTTTCAAGAGTACTTTCTGCCGAGAGGCAACTTCGAAGACTTAAAGGACGAAGTCAACCACAGACGTCAGGCTATGAACGAGCCATTTAAAGTGTACATGGTGGAAATGCAGACGCTCATGCGGCCACTGCAGTATTCGGCGGACAAGCAACTACAAAAAATGTACAATAACAGCCTCCCAGACCTGCGAGCATACGCCAGGCCAGATCAATTCAGCGATCTAGAGGAATTGATGTATTTGGCCGTCGTGTTTGAGGAGCTCGAGGCTGACAGAGAAAAATTGAGACAGCAAAGCCACACAGAGCAGCCGAGGTACAACGCTCCGCAGCAAAGGCAATTACAACCTCAACAGAGACGCAGGGAGCCACCACGACGACATATGGAGTCACCACAGATACGTCACTACCGCCAAATAGAGCCAGCGCCACGGCAAGACGGCCCAAGGCTTATGCGGATAGCGGACAGTGGACAGACACAGAGAACCGAAGCCGACACGGGCCCCAGACCAGCTCCGAGGACGAGACGCGACAATATACAGACACATATAAATAATACAGCGATGGCCTGCAGATGTTGCGGCCAGGAGGGACACCGTGCGATAGAGTGCACAAATCCTACGCTGGATTATTGTTGGATATGTGGACGTATCGGAGTTCGTACGTCGGTATGTTGTCCGTCGGGAGAAGGACACCACCGAGAGGCGAGCGGCAGCCGAACAAGGGCAGCCCCAAGACGCTAATCGGCAGCCTGCAGGACGAGGGAGCGCAGCTGACAGCGGTCGTAGAGATCGGCAACTGCCAGTACAAGGCTACGATCGATACAGGGGCCACCAGTAGTTTCATTAGCGAGAAGCTAGCTCGTGGACTGTTCGGCGTAGGCCGACGACGCGCAACCGAACGGCGAGTCCGCATGGCAGATGGTCGAGGGTTCGAGAGCATCAGGAGGAGAGACTGTACATAGCAAAGACAGTCAGACCAGCAGTAAGTGTTGCAGATGCCAAATCTCGACAGCCCCGGAAGGAGACATGCCGGAGAGTCTCAACGGTGGAAGACGCGATTGACCAAGCGAATAAAAAGTGCCACTGGATCCAAAAGATGCGAACCACCATACAC
>JAWNLQ010000026.1:0-46467 GCA_035042225.1 Drosophila incognita | reverse complement strand
AAAATTCGTCCACAAACAATTGGCCATTGGTCAATTTGCTCCAGCTCACTTTTCATATGCAATGACCACGCCGCATAGTTTTCGCCATCCAACTTATTAATGGCATATAATCCTGATCCACTCATGTTTATATTATAGCACTCAGTAATTAATTATCGCACACAGCATTGTGAGGAGCAACATAGCTTAGACATATGCTATATGCGCCCCTCGCAGCAACTGCCACATATGCTATGGGCAGCCCTCGCAACGATCGCAATAACGACATTGGATCTTGCACCGCATCAGCAGATTTCGACGACGACGAAATCAACGGCAACCAGCGACCAGAACCAAAAACACACACGCCTTGCTCAGCATATCCACCGTGGGAAAGCAAGCTTGCATTACAACCAACAACCACAACCAATGGCACACGCGCCTTTGGTCAGCATATCCGCCGTGGGAGAGCAAGCTTGCATTACAACCATCAAGCACAGCGCACGTGCCTACTTCAGCGGACGCTACCAGATGAACCGCCGTCAGCACATCCCGCATCAGACAGCGCGAGGTGCGCGCTATTCTAAGTTCAGCGAGTGCAGCGACCTCAGCGAACAGCGATCTTGACGCAGGTGAGCGCTGCTCCAAGTGCATCGAGTGCAGCGACCGCAGTGGACAGCAACCTTGAAATAGGTGACCGCTGCTTTATTGCAGCGATCGCAAAACGGTATTAAAGAAATACCAAAGATCACGCCACCAATGCGGCCCGACCTATAAAAGAGGGCGTTGCAGATACAGAAGGCAAGCAGTGCAAGTCGAGCAGAGGAAACACGTCGACCAGTGGATCGTAACAGGACGATCCACCAGCAAGGAGCTTCGAGGGAGCAGTGCAAGTCGACGAGCAGAGGCAACACATCGACCAGTGGATCGTAACAGGACGATCCACCAGCAAGGAGCTTCGAAGGAGTCAGTCAGAGGCAGGCAGTCTGAGACTCACCGCAGTCAGTGCGAAATCTAGGAGCGAAGTCAGACAGAGAAGGTCTGATCGCCACCTAGCTGGTACATGGAACGCCGGATATCAAAGGGATATCCCTATGGCAGTTAAAACGGTACCATAGTAATAAGTAATGCCGAATAAAACCATTAGTAATATATAAAGGCTATGTATTATTAATTATCGCAGCGCAATCAAATATAAATTTGTTGGTCGAACCCATAGCTCGGCTGAGTTTTAGCCCAGCTAAAACTGAACGAACTAAAAAGGTTCGTTACACCATATAAAAATAATAAACACTACTCTTCTTGGCCCTGGGCCCATAACCTGTTGATTTTTGTCTTTGCGGATTTATATTTAACGTCCTTACATTGTGAAGAACTTACAGCAACTGACTAATAGAATACGGAAAACTTAAACAAAATATATGTGTGACCATAGCAACGATATTAATCGATGTAGCGATATTAATCCTTGCCGTTCAAATTCAAACATATTTCAACACATCTCAACGTGGGACCCAATTTTAATAGCGGTCATACGAAATAAGCTGGACAGCACAAATAAAATGCTGTACGAGCAATCAAAGCAAATACAAAAACTGGACAACATGCTCCAGTTTCTTGAACAAAGAGTTCGTGTTTTAGCTAGCGGAAGCAAACACACAGCAATGTCATAAAAGACTCGATGGGAGCAACTTGTGCATCCTCCTCAGCTACAAGGAAGGATTGTCTCTATTACAAGTCTAATCATTTCATATTTCGGTGCGACGGCCGCTGAGAGATTGAATTGGATTCAACGACAAAAACTATGCGTCAACTGCCTCAAAGGAGATCACATGGCAAAGGAATATTTTGAAAGTGAAATGTACAACTCCTTATTAAGGGGAAGTACTTTTATTTCACCCTCAACTATATTTAATTCCCTAACGAATCATATTTTGAAAAATTGTGAAAAAATACAGGGACAAAAAGGGCACTCATGGCTATAGGTTTTATATCATCTAAATAATTGGTGTAAATTTCGCCTACATCTCTGATAAGAGACTTGACACCTGCATCTTCCCCAGTCTCTAAAACAAGCTTGTCTAAAGCTGGGTTAAGTGCACACTTTATATAATATGAAAACGTAATTGGGATGTGCTGAGAAGTTGCTACAACATTCTCACTAAGTTGGGCATTGAGGGGGGTGAGTATGCATTCAAAGTCGGCATACACTACAAAAGGTACACGTAAACTACGATTAAAATTTTAATCCATAAGAAATGTCCACGCTCTTCACCCTCCAGCAACATCAGACTAATGTTGATTTCCTTTTCCACCGCTGTCGAGTATAATGGGCCGTTGACTGCGCCCGTCTGCTCATCAAAATCAAAAAAATAATACTAATTTTGACCTTCAAAAATTCTTATTTGGTCAAGATGTAGCTGAAAGTCCAAATTCGAAAAATTTAATGTTAGCCTTTAATCGATTTTTATTGATGAACTCTCAATGGGATCAACTTTATGTGAAGAACATCTTGTGGGATGATTATTTTGATGCTTTTTAAGGGCTGAGATTAATGCCCATTTTTAAACAAAATGTGTCCTTGTTTTTCACATTTATAATGATTGATTTGATAATTTGATGTTTCAATATAACTTGAAACTTTGAGCGGAGTATATTTGTTAATATTTATCTCCAGCCTTTGAGTCATTGTCCAGCCGCTGTCCTTCTGCTGGAATTCATCCATTTTACCGCCAATTATTTCTGCATGAGTTTTGATGATCTCTTCTAGATAACTTGATGCTATTATGACACACATATTTGATTGATGTGATTTTATTGTCATCAACATTTCATCATCACTGAATTTAATGTACTCCGCAAAGAGTTCTAAATTCATTTTGCATGCTGTGTGCGTAATTACCACATTCTTGTTTTTGTTCTTATTCTCATAAGAAAAGGTAGATATTCGGTTTTTTAACCCACTCGAAATCATTTTAACCTGGGTATTCACATGTGTAAACAGTAGCATCTTATGCGAATTCGATCGAAGATGGGCGCTCCACTTCGACGATGCTATTTGTTGTAACGAACCGTTGGCTTAGCCGGGCTAGAGCTCAGTCGAGCTGTGAGTTCGTACAACGAATTTGTAGAACTGGTTGCGACGTGATAACTAATAACACACTTGTTTTATATATTGAAGTATTGTCTGGTTTTATTTAATTAATTAATTAGAACACAATTTGTACTTTGTTAATGTCTCGATTGGTTCCTTGCGACCACTGGCTGAAGCCTTGTTTTGTTTTAGTGAGTGGTCCTGTTCGGGGAAGTTGGTTCAAGGCACCCCGTACACCAGTTATACCCGTCCGCGGCTTCGCTCTGATTCAACAGCTGTCATACGGCTCCGTTTGGCCAAACGGGGTGCGCGCGTATGCTGTTAAACTTCAGGCAGGATTGTCGCACGCGTGGTTTGTTACTGTGTAGGCCTAGCCTCGTGGCACAACTTGAACGTAGCAAGGATCCACTACTTTAACTTCCAAGGACCTCAGTGTCCTGTGTTAGAAAATCTCTACCGGCGGTAGGTTTTCTTTAACGCACTCGCGTAGATCGTGGTCGATTATATTGTTGGCTTTTGATGTTTGGGCAGCGTGTCCCCGTTGCACTTGGTTGACTTGTTCTGTCGTCCGACAGAGGTTCCGCTCGCGTCTCTGATTTCACTCGAATTCGAACTGACTTCTAGTGGGCTGCGGTGCTCTTTATATAGGCCGGGTCGTGGCCTTTTGTCGGGACTGTACCAGAAATCACGTGATCGGCTCGGTGGCGTGATTTCTGGTAATTTTCCACTGTCGTTTCGCTGTTGCCAACCTGTGTCTGCCTTTAGTGTGAGTATGGATGGATATATTGCACCATCCATACTCCTCACACTATAACGGGGCATGTCTCGTTGGACATGTGTGGCAGACACGCTCAAACGGCTGACAACCTGCGTGCGAAAGGGAGAGGGCGAAAGAGAGCGAATTCGCCGCAACTGCAACCAGAGCCGGACTTTGGTCTGATGTGCAGTTACTGTGAGGGGCGCATATAGTACGCATAAATATATAGACCTATATATTTATTTGCCGTTGCTATATGGCTCCTCACACTCCCCTCTTTCTTCGGCAGTGGAAGACTTCCACTGTCCCGACGGCGGCGGTGGTGTTGATGTGTGGGCCTGACGATAGCTTCGCCAACCCGAGGAAGGGAAGCATGGTGTCGTCGTCATCGCCCGATGACTCGCCAAGCTCCCTTCCGTTCTCGTGCGTCGGCTCTCCGCCGTTCGTGCGGTTGGTGTCCTTGGCATCTCGAGGTCTGGGGAAAGATGGATGTGTTGTGGGTGTTAGTAGTTCCCTTTCCCTGTTTATCCCCAATGACCCCTAGTAAACCTTCCTTTTTTTTTTTTTTATTCTGGTGTATTCAAGTATATATATGTTATTGTTTTTTTTCTTTTATTTCCCTGTTTGCTTGCGCTCTGCAAACACCCGCGGTCCACGCCGCGTCGTGGTTTTCACGCGGTATCGCCGCCCCGCACTCCATACCAGCCGTGACGTACGCTGGTCGTGCTTTCGGCGTTCACCTATGGCCGCCATGACCTCCGTGGGCCACTCCGCTGCTGTTATTTCCCGCCATCCAGTGGGGGGTTCGGGAACGGACTGTTGCCGCTGCAGTGTGGGTCGCGTCGGCTGTGGTGTCGTCTCTGGGCATGACGTCTGGCGGTGAAAAGGGGGTCGGGATTGTACCGGCGGTGGGGGTGGTGGCGTTTCGGGCCGGGGATATGCCGGTGGTGGGGGTTGTGGTGTTCCGGGCCGGGGGTATGTGGGTAGTGGAGGTTGTGACGTTTCCGGTCGCCGAGTAACTGGTCTGGGCACTGGCTGTCGCACGGGTCGGACGGCTGCGGCTTCTTCCTCCAGTTGCCACTCGGGTGGTGGTCGCACATCCTCCTGCCAGCTGTGCACCACGGTGTACGTGTGGTGCCAGTGTCCGGCGGCATAATCGCGTTTATACGCACGAGACACCGTGGGCGGCTGGGGTTTCGGGCTGGATGGTGGACGGGCCCGTGGCCCCACGTTGGGCGCCAGTTGTAACGAACCGTTGGCTTAGCCGGGCTAGAGCTCAGTCGAGCTGTGAGTTCGTACAACGAATTTGTAGAACTGGTTGCGACGTGATAACTAATAACACACTTGTTTTATATATTGAAGTATTGTCTGGTTTTATTTAATTAATTAATTAGAACACAATTTGTACTTTGTTAATGTCTCGATTGGTTCCTTGCGACCACTGGCTGAAGCCTTGTTTGTTTTAGTGAGTGGTCCTGTTCGGGGAAGTTGGTTCAAGGCACCCCGTACACCAGTTATACCCGTCCGCGGCTTCGCTCTGATTCAACAGCTGTCATACGGCTCCGTTTGGCCAAACGGGGTACGCGCGTATGCTGTTAAACTTCAGGCAGGGTTGTCGCACGCGAGGTTTGTTACTGTGTAGGCCTAGCCTCGTGGCACAACTTGAACGTAGCAAGGATCCACTACTTTAACTTCCAAGGACCTCAGTGTCCTGTGTTAGAAAATCTCTACCGGCGGTAGGTTTTCTTTAACGCACTCGCGTAGATCGTGGTCGATTATATTGTTGGCTTTTGATGTTTGGGCAGCGTGTCCCCGTTGCACTTGGTTGACTTGTTCTGTCGTCCGACAGAGGTTCCGCTCGCGTCTCTGATTTTACTCGAATTCGAACTGACTTCTAGTGGGCTGCGGTGCTCTTTATATAGGCCGGGTCGTGGCCTTTTGTCGGGACTGTACCAGAAATCACGTGATCGGCTCGGTGGCGTGATTTCTGGTAATTTTCCACTGTCGTTTCGCTGTTGCCAACCTGTGTCTGCCTTTAGTGTGAGTATGGATGGATATATTGCACCATCCATACTCCTCACACTATAACGGGGCATGTCTCGTTGGACATGTGTGGCAGACACGCTCAAACGGCTGACAACCTGCGTGCGAAAGGGAGAGGGCGAAAGAGAGCGAATTCGCCGCAACTGCAACCAGAGCCGGACTTTGGTCTGATGTGCAGTTACTGTGAGGGGCGCATATAGTACGCATAAATATATAGACCTATATATTTATTTGGCGTTGCTATATGGCTCCTCACACTCCCCTCTTTCTTCGGCAGTGGAAGACTTCCACTGTCCCGACGGCGGCGGCGGTGTTGGTGTGGGGGTCTGACGATAGCTTCGCCAACCCGAGGAAGGGAAGCATGGTGTCGTCGTCATCGCCCGATGACTCGCCAAGCTCCCTTCCGTTCTTGTGCGTCGGCTCTCCGCCGTTCGTGCGGTTGGTGTCCTTGGCATCTCGAGGTCTGGGGAAAGATGGATGTGTTGTGGGTGTTAGTAGTTCCCTTTCCCTGTTTATCCCCAATGACCCCTAGTAAACCTTCCCTTTTTTTCTTCTTTTTTATTCTGCTGTATTCAAGTATATAGATGTTATTGTTTTCTTTTAGTTCCCTGTTTGCGTGCGCTCTTCGAACACCCGCGGTCCACGCCGCGGCGTGGTTTTCACGCGGTATCGCCGCCCCGCACTCCATACCAGCCATGACGTACGCTGGTCGTGCATTCGGCTTTCACCTATGGCCGCCGTGACCTCCGTGGGCCACTCCGCTGCTGTTATTTCCCGCCATCCAGTGGGGGGTTCGGGAACGGACTGTTGCCGCTGCAGTGTGGGTCGCGTCGGCTGTGGTGCCGTCTCTGGGCATGACGTCTGGCGGTGGAAAGGGGGTCGGGCTTGTACCGGCGGTGGGGGTGGTGGCGTTTCGGGCCGGGGATATGCCGGTGGTGGGGGTTGTGGTGTTCCGGGCCGGGGGTATGTGGGTAGTGGGGGTTGTGACGTTTCCGGTCGTTGAGTAACTGGTCTGGGCACTGGCTGTCGCACGGGTCGGACGGCTGCGGCTTCTTCCTCCAGTTGCCACTCGGGTGGTGGTCGCACATCCTCCTGCCAGCTGTGCACCACGGTGTACGTGTGGTGCCAGTGTCCGGCGGCATAAACGCGTTTATACGCACGAGACACCGTGGGCGGCTGGGGTTGCGGGCTGGATGGTGGACCGGCCCGTGGCTCTGCGTCGGGGGTCGCCTCCTCCTCGTCGGAGGATATGACGATAGGTTCCTCCGCTTGTGTCCGCGGCACGTAGGGCATTGTATCCTCCTCATCCGGGTTTGGAGGTGCCGCGTTGAAACGGGTGTTGCTGTCAGTGTCCGAGCCGGTGTCCGAGTCGGTGTCCGAGCCGGTATCGGAGTCCTCGGTCTCCGACGAGAGGACGACGGTCTCCTCGGCACAAGACCGGGGGAGCATGGCGTCGTCGTCATCGTCCGATGACTCACCATGCCCCTCTCCGCCCTCGAGCCTCGGTTCCTCGTCGTCGTCCCGCGGACTGGGAGGCCTGACGTCCTCGTCGTCTCCCGACGACTCGTCCTGTTCCTCCTCCGAGAATGGGTGATAGGGGCTGTCGCCTCTCTCCTGGTGGTGAGCCCATCTACCCTCCTCTGCGTCGTTTTCGTTGACCGCGTTGCCGGCCTCGGCTTGGGGTCTCTGCCCGTAGAATCTTACAGCGGACTCCTCCCGCTCGGGCGTCGGCGGCAGCTCGGGGAAGAGTCGCGGTATCCAGTTGGGGTCAATATCATCCAACTCGCTTGGGTACCGCTGCCGCCGCGGTGGGGCGTTCTCCTCCCTCGCTGGTCTCGGCACCTCTAGTTCCATCGCTGGTCTTGGGACGTCCAGCTCCTCCTCGTCGATGTCCATACCGACGTTGCCGTGCCCTGGCTGGGCCCATCGCTGCAACTCTGCGTCGTCGTAAAGGTACGACGGCGGTCGTCGTGGTGTGTGCACACGCACCACACGCACTAGGCGCCGCACTCGCAGCACTCGGACGACGCGAACCACGCGTCCGCGTGGTCGCCGAGTTCGCCGTCCAGCAGGCAATCGCGCTGCTGGGCCGGCTGATCCTCTGGGTGGGCTTCCAGCTCCGCTGGGTCCGGTGTCGGTACTTGACGCCGACCGGCGTCGGCCAGTGGAGGCTGCGTTGAATTTTTGCGTGTTGAACATGTTGGTTCCTTCCTGGTAATTTTGCTAATGAATTGAGCGCATGCCTGCAGTCTGGTTATGTAGATTTGGGCACTCGTGTCCCTACTTCCATAACTCTCTCTGGTCGCATTTGTGCTCATTTCCGTTGGTGTTGCTCCTTGCGTTAGTGTGGGTGACTAACCAACGGTGCCCTGGTATCCGTGTACCTGCACTAGTGCTGGTGACTAACCAACGGTGCATGGTTTTCGTCACCCACGCATCTGCACTAGTGCCATTGTTGTTGGTTGTTATTTTTCTTTTGCGCACGTCCCCACATTTGATGCGTAAATCCGCGGTTGCTAGTTAGTTTTTGGCGGTCATTGCACTTGTGCTCTCCTAGTGCAGCCATTGTTGTTGCGCGATTCGTCCACAACGGTGAGCGAACGTTTCTCAGTGGTCGCTGCGCTTGCGCTCTCCTAGGGCAAGCCATTGTTGTTGTGCGATTCGTCAGTCCCGGTGGACGAACGTTTTCCAGTGGTCGCTGCGCTTGCGCTCTCCTAGGGCAAGCCATTGTTGTTGTATGATTGGTCAACAACGGTGAGCGAACGTTTTTCGCTAGTCGCGGCGCTTGCGCTCTTTGGCGTGTGCAGTGTTGTTGTAAATTTACGCCACAGCGGCGGGCAGACGTTTTTATTGCTTGGAGAGCAATTAACATGCTCCCGACGGTCATTGTGCGTGCGCTCTTTGGCGTGTGCACGGTGTTGTTGCACATTTACGCCAAAGCGATGGTCGAACGTTTTCGTTGCTTAGAGAGTGCTTGGGCTCTCTAGCGTGCGAGCGGTGACTATATTTTTCGTCGGTCAGTGTGCGTGCGCTCTCTGGCGTGTGCATGGTGTTGTTGCACATTTACGCCAAAGCGACGAGCAGACGTTTTCGTTGCTTAGAGAGCGCTTGCGCGCGCCAGCGTGTGAGTAGTTACCATGTTTTCGGCGGTCGTTGCACTTCTTTGCTAGAAGTGCAAGCGTTGTTGCCGTTCTTTTGTCAGCGCTAAGCGTAACGCTTTCGACGGGCGTTGCACTTTGCGCGTGAACTTTAAGCGTAGGTCATGGCCATCCTCTCTCACTGCCATAGCTGTTGTGCGCTCTCTGTAGTAGCTGTGGCGTGTGAACTATTCGCCGCGGTCAGGGCTGTTTACCTAGTTTGGACCCGCCTTGGGGCTCCAATTATTGTTTATATTTTGTAATTTGTAATTTGGAATTCTAAATGTTTTGTTTTGTTTATGTGTATATATATATATATATATTGGTTTAGTTATAACTCTTTTTGTTATGTGTAGGTGTATACGTCCTCTGTATACCCTTCCTTTTATTTTATTCTTACCCTTTCCTTTGGGCGTTTTTAATTTCATTTCTCCGTATTTATTGTTTTATGTATATAGGTGTATACGACCTTTGTATACCCTTTCTTTTATTTTATTCTTACCCTTCCCTATTGGGCGTTTGTTTTATTATATATATATATATATTTATTGTGTTGTTATTCTAGGTGTATAAGTGTGAATCCAAATTTTGTTTTGGAGACACACTTATCTTCCCCCCCTTTTTAATTTTGGGGATTTAGGGACTCACCCGCCTCGTTGCTGTGCGGCTTTAAGTCGCTCACATGGGCCGTCCTGATCCGCTTATCCGCCGAGCTCTTCAGCTTACATATCACCGGCGACGTGAAATCCACGATTTGGTATGGGCCGCCGTATCTTGGTGCCAGTTTGGCTGCGAATCCCTCCGCCGCATTTGACAGGTGGTGTAACTTCACCCACACCCTGTCTCCAATTTTGGGGCTCCATTGCCTGCGGCGAAGGTTGTAGTGCCTTGCTTGGTCCTGAGAGGCCTTCTCCAAGCTCCGCCGCACGATCTCGAAAATTTCTTTACTCTTATTTTCATTTTCGGTCGGCGTTAGCGCTACTTGGCCCGTACCGATCGCCACTTCGTCGAACAACGCCTTCGGTAGCCTTGGCTCCCGTCCTTGTGTGATGAAGGCGGCGCTGTACCCTGTAGTGCTCGATACACTGGTGTTGACTGCCAGTGTCAGCTCGGGTAGCGCCTCATCCCACCTCCTCTGGTTGTTCCTCGCGAACTGCGCGATCATCGTTTTTACCGTTCGATTGGCTCGTTCCGTGGGGTTCTCTTGTGGAGTATAAGGTGCAGTGAATTGGTGCCTGACACCCATATCCTCCAGGAACTTTTTGAACGCCCTGCTGGTGAACTGTGTGCCGTTGTCGGTTATCAACACCTTTGGCACTCCGAATCGTGCCAGAATCCTCTCCCTGAAGGCCTTTTGCAGTGCCGCTGTTGTAGCGCTTCTAAGGGGTACCATCTCGGTCCACTTCGAGAAGCGGTCTATGAAGACCAACAGCATCGTGTTTCCATGGGTAGACCTTGGTAACGGTCCCACGAAGTCTGCACACACCGTGCTCCAGGGCTCTTCTGGTATCCGCGTCAGCATGTGTCCTGCTGCGGCCAGTTGACTCGGCTTGTATTGTTGGCATATTTCGCATCGCTGAACATATGCTCGAACATCCCTGTACAAACCTGGCCAATAGTAGCGTGCTGCTACTCGGGCTATTGTTTTCCGGCTTCCCGTATGGCCTGCGGCGGCGGTGTTGTGGTTCTCGCTCACAACCTTTGACCGTTTGCCAGTTGGCACACACAACTTCCAGGCTGCTACATCCTCTGTTCCGGCTCTGTGGGGGATGTGCCTGTATAAATTTCCCGACTCCTCCATATAGTCCGGGAATTTTCTGGGGTTCTTTGCGATGGTGGTTCGCATCTTCTGGATCCAGCGGCAGTCTTTGTTCGCTTCCTCCATTGCGTCTTCCACCGTTGCTATCCTGCGGCACGTGTCTTTCAGAGGCTGTCGAGATAGGGCATCTGCAACAACGTTCAGGTTCCCCTTCCTGTACTTGACATCAAAGTCGAATTGTTGCAGCTCCAGTGCCCATCTCGCAATCCTGCCTGAGGGGCTCTCGATGGAATTGAGCCATTTCAGCGCCATGTGGTCTGTGATGACGGTGAAGTGGTATCCTTCCAAGTAAGGTCGCAGCTTCCGTATGCCCCAGATTATTGCAAGACACTCTTTCTCGGTCGCAGAGTAGTTGCGCTCCGCACCATTTAAAGATCTACTTGCGTACGATATGACCCGTTCACCCTCCTCTGAGTTTTGGGTCAGTATCGCTCCCAAGCCATAGTTGCTAGCATCTGTCTGCAAGCAAAATGGCCTCGAGAAATCTGGGCATGCTAACACAGGGGATTGTGTCAGCTTTGACTTCACCGTCTCGAAGGCTTCTTGCCGTTCTTGGGTCCATTCCCACTTGGTCCCTTTTTTGAGCAGCGCGTTCAGTGGGTGCACCGTTGTGGCGAAATCTGGCACAAAACGCCTATACCATGATGCCACTCCCAGGTATTGTCGCAGCTCTTTTATGTTTCCAGGCGGTTTTAGTTCGGCGATGGCAGCTATCTTTTCTGGATCGGTGCGGATTCCGTCCTCCGTGACCTGATGACCCAGATACTTCAGTTCCTTCTTGAAGAAGTCGCACTTGTCCACGTTTATTTTGAGGTTTGCTGCCCTCAGCCGTCGGAACACTTCCCTCAGGTTGTCCATGTGTTCCTCGCGTGTCTTCCCGATCACGATGATGTCATCCAAATATGCGAATGCATGTGGCATCATTTCGGGGCCGATCACGCGGTCCAGGGCTCTCTGGAACGTAGCCGGAGCCGAATGCAGTCCGAATGGCATGACTTTCCAGTGGAACAGTCCCTTTCCCGGTACTGTGAATGCCGTCTTCTCCCGGCTCCCTTTTTCCATCGGGATCTGCCAGTAGCCGTTCTTGAGGTCCAAACTCGAGATGTATCTTGCCTCTCTCAATTGATCCAGGATATGGTGGACTCTTGGCAGCGGGTATGCGTCTTTTATTGACTTGGCATTCAATTGCCTGAAGTCAACGCACAGGCGCCACTTACCCGTCTTCTTTTTCACCATTACGATTGGAGCGCTGTGTGGGCTTTTCGATGGTTCGATGCATCCCTTAGCCAGCAGTTCGTCAACTTGTTCGTTGATTTCGGCCTGCATCTTGGGGTTCTTCGGGAAGTATCGCTGCTTTATCGGGCGATCGTCGCTCATGATAATCCGATGTTCTGCTATGGGCGATGTTCCCTCGATAGCCTCGAATGCGGCTACTTCCCGTTGCAGAAAGTCGCTGATTTCTGCGTCTGGATCAGCCGGTGCTATGACCGTTTTTGCCACGGACAGCCTCTCCTCCTGGGACTTTCTTGGTCCGTCTTCGGGTATCTTTATTTTCAGCCCGGCGCACTCCAAAAACGTACCCATGCCAGACAGAAAATCCCATCCAAGAACTAAGTCGTCTATTACTCCTGGGAGTATTAGCAGTGCTATGTCCATATTGCTCCTTCCGAGCCTGATGGTCACCTCGACTTGTTCTTGGACCCCGCTGTTTCGGCCATCTGCCATGCGGACTCTCCGGTCAGTTGCGCATCTTCGGCCTACGTTGACCAGTCCACAGGCTAGTTTCTCACTAACGAAACTACTTGTGGCACCTGTGTCTATCGTAGCCTTGTACTGACAGTTGCCGATTTCCACGGTCGCTGTCAGTTGCGCTCCCTCGTCCTGTAGGCTGCCGATTAGCGCCTTGGGGCTGTCATGTTCGGCTCCCGCTCGCCCCTCAGTGGCGGACGCCTGTGTCCGTTTCCCGACGGACAACACACTGGCGTGCGAACTCCCACGCGTCCGCACATCCAACAATAATCTAGCGTTGCGTTCGTGCATTCTATCGCTAGGTGGCCTTCCTGGCCGCAGAGTCTGCAGGCCATCGCAGGATTGTGTATGTGCGTTTGGGTGTTGTCACGTCTCGTCCTCGGGGCCGGCCTGGGTCTTGCGTCGGCTTCAGCTCTCAGTGTCTGGCCACTGTCCGCCAACCGCATGAGCCGTGAGCCGTCTTGCCGCGATGCCGGTTCTATCTGGCGGTAGCGACTCGTTTGTGGGGCTTCCATCTGCCGTCGTGGCGGCTCCCTGAATCTCTGTGCTGGAAGTTGTACTTGCCTTTGCTGCGGGGCGTTGTACCTCGGCTGTTCCATATGTCTCTGTTGGAGCTGTGCCTGTCGCTGCTGCGGAGCGTTGTATCTTGGCTGCTCTATGTGTCTTTCCAGTCTTAGTTTTTCTCTGTCAGCCTCGAGTTCCTCAAATACGACGGCCAAATACATCAGTTCTTCTAAATCGTTGAATTGGTCTGGCCGTGCGTACGCTCGTAGGTCTGGCAGGCTGTTATTATAAATTTTCTGCAGTTGCTTGGCCGCCGAATACTGCAGTGGTCGCATTAGCGTCTGCATTTCTACCATGTACGCCTTGAATGGCTCATCCATAGCCTGTCGTCTATGGTTAACTTGCTCCTTTAAGTTTTCAAAGTAATCCCTTGGGAGGAAATATCTTTGAAAACTTTGGATGAAAGTTTCCCAGCTTGTCCAGTGCTGGTTATTGGCAATATACCACTTCAGGGCCGTTCCCTGAAGGAGTTCGGGCATGGCCCTGGGGACCAGATCCAGATTGAGCCCGTATGTGTCCGCTGACCACTCGACCTGCTCCAAGAATTCGAGCGGCTCCGTTGTGCCGTCGAAGCGAAAGTTCCACTCCCGAACTTGCTTCGCTACCCTTGGGTATTCTTGGGCCATGGTCGTCGCCGCGTGTTCGCGTAGCGATATCCTCCTGGAAGGCTGTGGTAACGGTGTTTCCACTGCAGGCTGGAATGCGTCTCGAGCGCGTGCTGCTGTGCTGGTTATTGGCACGCTTAGATGGATGACATCAGCGTTTGCCGCCTTTTTTGTATCCGCCGCCTGTGCGCTGTCCCTCGCCGGTGACGCTCTGCTATGCATAGCCGCCAATTCCGCGATCCGCGTGGCGTGTGAAGGTTTGGCTTCGTGGGTGTCCACCCACTCTCCGAACTGTCTACGCATGACGTCCAGCGTGCCACTCAGTTCCACTTGGAACTCTTCTCCATATTTCAACACTTCCTCTTTTTTGAGGTTGTACACCCACGCGCGAACCATATTTTTATTCAATATATTTAATTATGTTTTAATTATCACCACCACCAGCGTTGGGCGCCAGTTGTAACGAACCGTTGGCTTAGCCGGGCTAGAGCTCAGTCGAGCTGTGAGTTCGTACAACGAATTTGTAGAACTGGTTGCGACGTGATAACTAATAACACACTTGTTTTATATATTGAAGTATTGTCTGGTTTTATTTAATTTAATTAGTTAGAACACAATTCGTACTTGGTTAATGTCTAGATTGGTTCCTTGTGACCACTGGCTGAAGCCTTGTTTGTTTTAGTGAGTGGTCCTGTTCGGGGAAGTTGGTTCAAGGCACCCCGTACACCAGTTATACCCGTCCGCGGCTTCGCTCTGGTTCAACAGCTGTCATACGGCTCCGTTCGACCAAACGGGGTACGCGCGTATGCTGTTAAACTTCAGGCAGGGTTATCGCACGCAAGGTTTGTTACTGTGTAGGCCTAGCCTCGTGGCACAACTTGAACGTAGCAAGGATCCACTACTTTAACTTCCAAGGACCTCAATGTCCTGTGTTAGAAAATCTCTACCGGCGGTAGGTTTTCTTTAACGCACTCGCGTAGATCGTGGTCGATTATATTGTTGGCTTTTGATGTTTGGGCAGCGTGTCCCCGTTGCACTTGGTTGATTTGTTCTGTCGTCCGACAGAGGTTCCGCTCGCGTCTCTGATTTTACTCGAAATCGAACTGACTTCTAGTGGGCTGCGGTGCTCTTTATATAGGCCGGGTCGTGGCCTTTTGTCGGGACTGTACCAGAAATCACGTGATCGGCTCGGTGGCGTGATTTCTGGTAATTTTCCACTGTCGTTTCGCTGTTGCCAACCTGTGTCTGCCTTTAGTGTGAGTATGGATGGATATATTGCACCATCCATACTCCTCACACTATAACGGGGCATGTCTCGTTGGACATGTGTGGCAGACACGCTCAAACGGCTGACAACCTGCGTGCGAAAGGGAGAGGGCGAAAGAGAGCGAATTCGCCGCAACTGCAACCAGAGCCGGACTTTGGTCTGATGTGCAGTTACTGTGAGGGGCGCATATAGTACGCATAAATATATAGACCTATATATTTATTTGGCGTTGCTATATGGCTCCTCACATTGTATATTGCATGCTTTGCAAACCTTAGACTGAGTTGATGATGAAGGCCTTGAAGAGTTGATGTTGTTGGTGAAGGTGGTGGGGGTGATGGTGAAGTTAGTGTTGGTGACGGGGTTGATGGTGAAGTCGGTGAAGGTGGAGGGAGTGAAGTTATCGTTGGTGATGTGATTGATGGTGGTGTCGGCATTGTCGACGTTAACCATATATGTTAAATTATCGAAATTGTTGGCGCGGCTCTGTCCTTGAGCCGAGTTACTCCGGGCAATATATTTGATGGTCTCGAAGGATTTGATTGAGTTTTCCTTGTTGATAGGCATTTTTAAATTTTTTAAATGAAACACTTTAACACACAAAACGAAATTTTTATTTTGGTTTTTTCACTTTGGTAGCAAGACGATAGAGTTGACGAATGAAGAGCTCGAAAATTGCTAAGGTTTAAGAAATCACAATCCTTAATCTTAGGTGTGAAGTCTGTATGAAATCTTCATTGGGAGGGTCACTCACTAAACCGAAAACACACAAATGGGTAGCAGCACGTGTCAAACATACGTGCGAAGTACCTACTTAACAACAGTTTACGTGAATAATATTATAATTATGATGTGGGAAAACATTCAGGTGGGAGGTGTTCTAAGAGTTCTTACCAATGACAACGAAGGTGAGAAAAGAGAACCCAAAACACTTAAAGCAATTAAAAATCGAAAGCAATAAAAAAAAAACAATAACCATTTCCTGTCATAGAATCCCCAGTTCCCTACTACTATTAATAAATTCAAACAATTAGAGATTTATAGATATAATGACAAAATACAAAAGTGATGATTATAGCTTATACGCATGTTTTCAGATTGACTGTTAAACAAATTTGGCTCCCAATCATAAACAATATTATATATAAACAATATCAAAATCATCTTTTTCTGAGAGAGTTACATTTTCCGAATTCAAAATTCATCCACAAACAATTGGCCATTGGTCAATTTGCACCAGCACACTTTTCATATGCAATGACCACGCCGCATAGTTTTCGCCATCCAACTTATTAATGGCATATAATCCTGATCCACTCATGTTTATTATAGCACTTAGTAATTAATTATCGCACACATCATATAAAAATAATAAACACTACTCTTCTTGGCCCTGGGCCCATAACCTGTTGATTTTTGTCTTTGCGGATTTATATTTAGCGTCTTTACATTGTGAATAACTTACAGCAACTGACTAATAGAATACGGAAAACTTAAACAAAATATATGTGTGACCATAGCAACGATATTAATCGATGTAGCGATATTAATCCTTGCCGTTCAAATTCAAACATATTTCAACACATCTCAACGTGGGACCCAATTTTAATAGCGGTCATACGAAATAATCTGGACAGCACACATAAAACGCTGCACGACAACATGCTCCAGTTTCTTGAACAAAGAATTCGTGTTTTAGCTAGCGAAAGCAAACACACAGCAATGTCATAAAAGACTCGGTGGGAGCAACTTGTGCATCCTCCTCAACTGCAAGGAAGGATTGTCTCTATTACAAGTCTAATCATTTCATATTTCGGTGAGACGGCCGCTGAGAGATTGAATTGGATTCAACGACAAAAACTATGCGTCAACTGCCTCAAAGGAGATCACATGGCAAAGGTTTGCCTAAGTCGTTTTAAATGCTTCAAGTGCCAAAAATAACACAACACGCTGCTACATTTGGAGAATGCCTCAATGGAGCAACAAAATCCAATTGTAGCATCAGCTGTAGAATCAGCAAGTAGCAAAAATATAAATCTATTTGCAACAGCAAAGGTAATAGTCCAAAGAAATAATGAACAACAAGCTACTTTCAAGGCTTTGCTGGATTCTGGATCATGTAAGCCCTGGGGCCCTCGTTGGAGACTGCAGAAAAAAGGTTTCTGGCAATAGAAAGGAGGACAGATTTAAAAATCTGGAAACCATATGTGGGCTTCATGACCGAATATAAACAATTGGGTCATATGAAAGCTGTCCCCCGAAAACTCCTTCCAACAAACCACTATTTCATATCATTGTGTTCTGAAACCTGACAGCACCACCACAAAGCTAAGAGTAGTCTTCGATGCATCATGTAAGACATCGACGGGAAAATCATTAAACGACATATTGCAAGTTGGACCTACGGTGCAAAGTGACCTCATGTCAATTCTATTGAGATTCAGAACGCATAAGTACGTATTTATGGCAGATATCGAAAAAATGTATCGCCAAATATGGATAAACCCTGAACATCAATTTAATCAAATGATATCTAAATCACTTAGCTCAGTTCATTTTAGCAGATCACCATTAGGACCGTCTGCTTTGAGGGATGACTTCTACGTAGATGAATGCCTCACAGGCGCAGACTCATTACAAGAAGCAATCCAAATTCGACAGGAGTTGGATTCAACTTATATTAAGCTTGACGAAACACTGGAACACTACAGTGTTAAGACATAGGGCTTTATTTGGATGCTAAAAAGGGATCAACTTTGCAGCCGCACACAAAGTAGCACATCAAAAAGTATTACAAAACGTGTCGTCAAAGTCTCGAGTGGCTCCAACAGCAAAACAGTCACAACCTTGTCTAGAACTATGTGCTGCATTATTGGGTGCTGAGCTCGCGGACAGGATTCGACGCGATATCAACCTTGATTCCACCACAGTGCCAGGATACTTTTGGTCGGATTCGACCGTTGTTCTTTCATGGATCAATGCACCGTCTTCCACATATCATACGTTTGTGGTCAACCGAATTGCGAAAATTCAGGCAGTGACACCCCCAGACCTCGAGATGACAAGGGCACCAGCCCTGCTAACGGCGGAGAGCCGATGCACAAGGGCGGAGAGGAGCATGGCCAGTCATCGGGCGATGACGACGACACCATGCTCCCCATTCCCCGGGTTGACGAAGTCATCGTCATCTCCACACATCAACACAACCGCCGCCGTCGGGACAGTGGAAGTCTTCCACTGCCGAAGAAAGAGGGGAGTGTGAGGAGCCATATAGCGACGACAAATAAATATATAGGTCTATATATTTATGTGTACTATATGCGCCCCTCACAGTAACTGCACATCAGACCGAAGTCCGGCTCTGTTTGCAGTTGCGGTGAATTCGCTTTCTTTCGTCCTCTCCCTTTCGCACGCAGGTTGTCAGCCATATGAGCGTGTCTGACACACATGTCCACCAGGCCATGTGCCGTTATGTGTGAGGAGTATTGCGAGTGCAATATCTCCATCCATACTCACACTAACGGCAGACATAGGCTGGCGCCAGCAGATGGCAGTGGAAAATTACCAGAAATCACGCCACCGAGGCGATCACGTGATTTCTGGTACAGTCCCGACAAAAGGCCACGACCCGGCCAATATAAAGAGCGCCGAAACGCACTGGGTCAGTGAGTCAGTGAAATCCGAGACGCGAAGCAGAACCTCTGTCGAACGACAGAGCAAGTTTAAAACGCCATACCAAGTGAGAAGGGGACACGCTGCCCAACCATTTAAGTTCATCATTCGTAAGCGGGAGCTACGACCAAGATCTACGCGAGAGCGATAAAGAAACCAACAGCTAATAAAGGCTTTCTAATACAGGACACTGAGGTCCTTGAAGGTTGAAGTAGTGAATCCTTGCTACGTTCAAGTTGTGCCACGAGGCGAGGCCTACACAGTGACAAGCCAAGCGTGCGATAACCTGCCTGAAGTTCGACAGTATACGCGCGAAATCCGTTTGGTCAAACGGGGCCGTAAGATAAGCTGTTGAACCAGTGCGAAGCCGCGGACTGGCGTAACTGGTCTAGAACCGACTTGTCCGAACAGGACCACGCACTGAAACCAGCCAAGGCCTCAGCAAGTTGCTGAAGGAACAAATCCAGACAGTACGAAATTATCAATTATGTCTAATTAACGCTAAATAAACCATACGAATTAATTTAATATATAAAATAATTGTGTTGTTAATTATCACTTCGCGACCAATTCTACAAATTTGTTGCACGAACCCACAGCTCGACTGAGCGTTAGCCCGGCAAAGCCAACGAGGTTCGTTACACTGTGTAAAATGGAACTCGTCCGCGCTCGCAATATAATTCTACAAACAATACAGCAAGTTGAATTTACAGCTGAACTGAAAAGTTTGAACCCCCACAACACAGTGGACAAAAAGAGTCTATCTCATCACTATCACCAATACAAGGGTCAGATCGACTCATGTGAGTTGGAGGTAGATTGCAGCAAGCCCCACTCCCGTACAATGCAAGGCACCAGATTTTGCTGCCTTACAACGATCCAATAGTGAAAATGATATTGCGAGAGTTGCATGAAGACAACATGCATTGCGGTGCTCAAGCCTTACGAGCAACTGCTAGACAACAATATTGGATCCTGAACGAAAAAACTATGTCGAGAAATATCGTTCACAACTGTGCGACGTGCAACAAGGCAAAGCCCAAGTTAATGAATCAAATTATAGGCAATCAGCCACCCGATCGAGTGACACCAACATGCCCGTTTCTCACTACTGGCGTAGACTACTGCGGACCAATTTGGATTCATCATAAAGGTCGCGGAAAAAGACCAGACCCTGCGACTCTTTCTAAGCCGCCGCGGCAAATGTCAAACGATTCATTGTGACAATGCCACCAATTTTGCTGGATTAACTGGGAGGAACAATATTCGGCGGGAAGGCTCAAGCAGAGATCACTGCAACAAAAAACAAGTTGCTTTCAAATTCATACAGCCACTAGCGCCATCATTTGGAGGCTTATGGGAAGCTGCGGTAAAGACTGCAAAACGACTACTGATTACCATCGTGATCATTGAAATTGAAGCGATCTTAAACTCTCGCCCGATGTCAACACAGACCGCAACGAAAAATCAATACTAAAACGGTGGGAGCTAGTATCCAGACTCATCCACGGATTTTGGAAACAATGGTCACAGGAATATTTATAAGAATTGCAAGAAAGACATAAGTGGAAGGCCGTTAACCACTATGCTTGTTCTAGTCAAGGAAGACAAACTACCTGTGATGAGTTGGCCAATTTCCAGAAGACATGGCCAAAAAACGCCCCATCAAGGACCCCAATGTCAAATGTCCCTACGGACAAAACAAACGCTGACTGCTCCCCCCGATGTCAACACAGACCGCAACAAAAAATCATTACTAAAACGGTCGGAACTAGTATCCAGACTCAAGCAAGGATTTTAGAAGCAATGGTCACAGGAATATTTTATTTATTTTATTTGGACGTAGAAGTACTAACGAGCAGCACATTCAAGTGGCCCAACGATACCAAGCACGGGCTTGTTAACGCACGGACCCAAGCAAAACTGCAACCCACCTCCCACCCAACCGACCGAGGGGTGCGCCGCATAACGCGCGGTTACGAAGATCGCGAATTGACAGAAAGATAGGACAAGACAGCTGTTTTAATAGAAAAAAAGGACGAAGTACAACATATTACCGGAAAAAGCGTATTATAATTAGTACACAAAATTCTAAATGGGTTATGAACAGCAAAATTGGAACTACAAGTTTTAAGACAAAGAGGTAGAAAATTCCTTGTATTTCTGATCGGGACTGTAAAATTAAGTTGGCTGATTAACTCCGAAGAGTCAATCTCACCTTTTATAAGCTTGTGTAAAAAAATAACACCAAGCATTATTCTACGATCAGAAAGAGAAGGAAGATTTATTAACAAAAGTCTACTATGGTAAGAGGGTAAGCTAATATTAGTATTCCAATGCAAACCCCTAAGGGCAAATAATAGAAATTGTTTTTGTACGGATTCTATTCTATCCTGATGAACCCTGTAATTGGGTGACCATATACAGGATCCATATTCCAGAATAGGACGCACAAGTGAAATATAAAGAGTTTTAGTAATGTAGGGATCGTCAAATTCCTTAGACCAGCGCTTAATGAAACCCAAAACCCCAAATGCTCGATTAACAGAGGAAGAAATATGCTTGTCGAACTTAAGCTTGGGATCTAAAAGTATTCCCAAATCATCAACACATTCAATGCGTTTTAATGGCATGCCATGAAGAAAATATGTATTTAAATAGGGCAATCGCCTATAGAAGGACATAAATTTGCATTTTTCACAATTTAGATTTAAAAAATTTACACGACACCAGGCGTCAAAACTATACAAGTCAGCCTGAAGCCTCTGTCCAGCAAACGAATCAGTAGACGACAGACACAGTTTTACATCATCGGCATACATTAGTACCCGAGAATGTCTTATAACGGCCGGAAGATCATTTATGAACAACGTGAAAAGCAATGGGCCAAGGTGACTTCCTTGTGGTACTCCGGAAGTAACCCGAACAGACTTTGAGATAGAACCTCTAAAGTAAACTTTCTGTGTCCTACGCATTAAGTAGTTTGAGATCCAACAAATTAAGTTATTTGGGAATCCCAGAAGATTAAGTTTGTGAATAAGCAATTAATGATTAACTGAATCAAATGCCTTACTAAAGTCAGTGTAAACAACCTCCGTTTGCATCTTGGTTTGAAATCCCTTAATAACAAAAGAAGTGAATTCTTAGTTAGTTAGTGGTGGTAGACCTATATTTCATAAACCCGTGCTGGCAGGGAGAAATTATGGATCTGCAAAGATGTTGTAGTTGAGAAGTTACCAATTTCTCAAAAATCTTTGGAACAGCAGACAACTTAGATATACCTCTATAATTTTGAACATTAGATTTGTTTCCTTTTTTTAGGAGAGGAATAATAAATGATTCTTTCCAAATGTCTGGAAAAGAGCATAACTCCACAGATAATTCAAAAAGTCTAAACAAAGGTTTCAAAAGACCGTCAGCGCAGTACCTAAGCACACAGCCAGGTACACCATCGGGTCCCGGTGAAAATACCGGCTTAATGACATTTAGTTCATTAAGCAAAGATTTCTCCGTTATCAAAGGACCAAAAATGCAATTAGAGCCACTAACCAGGTAAGGATATGGCAAAACCAATTGATGATTATAGGAACTATATGTAGTTTGAAAAAATTTGGCAAATAAATCGGCAATGTGTCTGCAGTCTTGTTTTCAAAAAATACGGTAGAAGGAAGTATTGTTGAGCCTCTCTTAGCATTAACAAAATCATAAAAACGTTTAGGATCCCGCTGAAACTGTAAACTACAGCTTCTTAGGTAATCCTTATAACATTTATTATTCATAGCTGAGAACTTGGATCGTGCAATCAAATAACGAGAGTAATCCAAGGAAGAGCCAGTTTCCCTGAATTTCTTATACATTCTTGACTTATTATTCTTTAACCTGATCAACTCCCGCGAAAACCACAAAGGTTTGGTAGACCTACATGGCTCACGAACAGGAACACACAAGTCAAACAAACCGTCCAACGTATTATAAAAGACCCCGATTGCAACATCCATGTCAGCACAATTATAAAGCCGGGACCAGTCAGTCTGCGATAAGAGACGGTTTAACATAGCAAAGTCGGTATTCCGAAATTGACGAACTCGCCCTGAAAGCTTGTTATCCTGACTAGGTACCGTAGTAGGCAATTCAAACAACACCTCCAACGTTGGGTGATAGGGATCTTCAGGATAGGATATAGGTTCAGAACGGGAGACAGAAAAGAAGGAGGGATCCGTGACAAAAATCAGATCAAGCATCTTATTTAACGAATTCGGGATAGCATTGATTTGACACAATGAAATCCCAAATAAGCCCTCCAAAATCTCACTCTGAGTCGTGGTTGACAAAACACTAGAGTCAGGACAAGGCGTCCATGTAGTACCAGTGAGATTAAAATCACCAAGTACTACCAGAAAATCACGATCAGAAAGCTGAGAATGAACCGAAAGAATAGCAGCTAAATGGGAAGAATACAAAGAACTATCAGAAGAAGGAGGAATGTAAGAACAGGTTATAAAAATACCAATACCATTAATATGTAATTTAACAGCAATAAACTCTATATCCATAGAAACATCTGTCATTACTATCTCCGAAGATAAATCTACGTTGATAGCAATAAGTACACCCCCACCACGCCTGGGAGTCCGATCATTTCTATAGATAGAGAATCCACTAGAAAGGATTTCGGAATCTAATATGTCAGGCCTTAACCATGTTTCAGTAAAGGCCACGACATTAAAAAGAAAGGAAAAACTATTTAGGTAAAGATTTGAAAGCTTACTACAGATACCTCTTGCATTTTGATAGCCCAGTGAGAGAGTTAGTTTTTTGAACTACCAGATACAGCAAGAGGTTTGGTTACACTAGCAGTAGAAGGCAGTACAGCAATCGGGGACCGATTATTCTTTTTTGAAAATTCTTTTACAATTACATGGTCCGGCCAGAATTTTTTACCACAGATGGTGCTAAAGTGTTCTGCCGGAACATTTATTTTGAACGAAGATATCTCCCGAATATAAGAAAATTGGAATTTTTCCACAGTAACGACAGCTTTAATTTTGGCTTGGATAAAAGCCTTGACATCCTCAGATGTGGTGTCAGGGGAAAGCCGGGAAACAAATATTTGTTTTTTTAGTGGAACACCTATTAGGGTCACGTTAGGAACCATTACAACAGCATCTGGTGGAGCTATTGTTTTGGTTAAGCGACCTTTTGATTCCAGTGATGTGTTAGCACCTGAATGTTGAATAGCATCAACTGTGTCAACACTCACTGAATCGACCACAATTTCGGGGACAGAATCAACAACATCCATGGGCATAGTGTTGTTAACTAAGCTTCTATCTGGTATTTGTACAGATGGGGAAGACAGATTGATCAATTCTAAGTTAGGAACGGACTTTGTAGGCAATTGTGCAGGGACGGGAAGTTCATTTGGGCCAATAGACAGCCTAAAATTGGCCTTTTTACGCTTCGGAGAATCATTCAAAAGTTTCAAACCTTTGAAATCATTTTCCATAGCAGAGAACCCATCGAAAAGTTTTTTAAATCTACCGAAGAGATCTCCAAAGCCATTTTTAGTCTGCCTAATAAATCCCATCATGTCCTTCTCAACATCCCTGCACTTGTCACACGTCCACTTTAGACCTGATTTGGACTCAATCAGGTCAATAATACGGCCATTTAGGCCAGCACATTTTTCGTGTGATACGTTATCACACAGCCAGCAACAAACAAAGCCCATCCTAGTGTTTGCACGGACCTGGCAATTTTTAATGTAACAGACATTAGCAGACATAATAACAGGAATAAATAATTTAATTAAATAAAATTGAAAAAGAACTCAGAATAAACAAAGCACAAAAATACCCTAAGAACACACAAGGGTTAAACTACTGCAAAAGAATGATTGTGTACTTACGTACAAAAACAATGTTAAGCAAAACAAAATAAAACGGCGAGGGCGCGACGACCGAAAAATGAGAATAAGAAACACAACGGAATATAACACTAGAAAGAAGTAAACAGCCGCTACCACCAACAATGTTATTGAGAGCGCGAGAGAAAGATGCAGTTTAAACACGCAGAGACAAGCGAGAGCGTAAAAATACAATAACAAAATTGCAGGCGAACACAAATACCACACAAGAGCTTGGATTTGGGCTGCTTTTTGTTGTTGCACTTTAAACACAATATTTAATTTTATGAGCAATATTAATGTTTTACAACAAACCGGTATAACACAATGTCACAAAAATTTACGATCACAATATATAAATAATTCAATTCAAAAAGGAACGAAACTAAATAAAATTACGATGCGCAAAAAATAAACACGTCCGTTGCGAAAGAACAAGCGAAGCGAGTCTCCAAGAATTGCAAGCCAAACATGAGTAGAAGGCCGTCGACCCCAATATCAAGGAAGGCATGCTTGTTCTAGTCAAGGACGACAACATACCTGTGATGAGTTGGCCAATGAGACGCATTGTACACACATATCCAGGTCAGGATAATTACATTCGTTTGGTCGACGTTAAAACTGCTTCAAAATCTGCAAATGATGCACCACCCGTTCAACGAAAACGGCTAATGTCGCCAACCGCTACCTTGTCTTTGCTAATTCTGCTCTTCATGTTACCCTTGGTACTGACAGACTCAGTATCTGTGACACGGTTCGACACATATATTATTAAAAAATTGGAAGAACGAAGACATCAGTTTCCGACTGTACCATGGAAATATATTATGAATTGGAACCATACTGGCGCAATATATATTTAGTGCAGGCATAGACGAATTCAATTATACATGCCCAGAATTAAATATGGATCACATATAAATTATAAGACCTTGTCGGAGGCAGCAGCAGCCAGCAACCAATTAATTATAGTATCGATAAAATAAGTAACTTAACTTTATAACGTCATTTGCATGCCCATCCCCGGGTTTTGTCTTTGCCTTGCACATGCAAGTTTATCAATAACTCACTCTCGATTTAGCACTCGTCGATTGTGCATGGCAAAACGAAACACGCGCATCAACAACTAACAACTAAACGAAACTCGCGCATCGTAAAAAAACAAAATACTTGTATGTTAAACAGTTAATTAAACTACATTATAATATACGCAATTGGGGTGAATATTGTATAAACAAGAAATTTAAATAAATCTAATCACAAAAACAAAATAAATTCAATTCGCAAACAACCTATTATAACAACTATTACTAAAATGAAGTGAAGAAATGCAAATCGCCTAAATGCACTTCGTGGTCGTTGAGGTATTGCATTTTCTTTTGTAGTTTCTCAAGCTCCCTGGTGTTGTTAATTGTCGAGCGATCCTGTCTGCCCATGCATATCGATATTTTCTGGTGCGCTTATAAGTGGCCTACCCACTCCAGCGGTGAGTGCATCGTCCGTCTCGTTCTCATCTTTCATTGAGATCAACGGCCGAGAGTTCAACACCGCCTCTATGAGACATAGTAGCGTAGAAAACTCCTCATAGGTGCAGCTGTTGTTTCGAAAGATCCGCTTTAGACTATATTTCATCGCTTCAGCTCAAGGTTTCCATAATCATCCCATATAGGAACTCCAGGGGGGAATAAAGTGCCAGACTCTTTTCTTTTTCAAGTCGTTCCATCGCGTCAACGACTCCTGTTCACTCTCTTGCAATTTCTTGAGAACATCGTGCGTTTGTATTTTGCGTTTCTCCGATTATGTAACTGCTTTTTGAATCTTCTCTGAAGACTCTTTGAGTCGGCTCACTTGAACCTCCCGTGCTCCAGTTCTAGTAGCGACTCCAGCTCCTTGGTGCGCATCTCCAAACGCTTAGACATGACAGCCAAAGAGGGATCACCAATATTTTCCGCATTGTCCAGTGCATGCTGCAGCTTGGTCACCTGCTCGATGGTGACGTTGTACTTCTTCATCAACTTGTTCAGCTGCTCTTCGTTCTCCTTGATCTGGGCCTGCAATTTGGCGCAATCGCGATGCGCCACATTTGCGCGCTCGGCATCTTTGCGAGCACTATGCGACTTTTCGACCACGGCCTGCACCTTGGCAGGCACTGCTTCTGCGGTCTAGAGCACCTTCATGGCCAGCGTGATTGCAGAGTCAGCATTCTTTAGCTGATTACGTAACTGTTTGATTGGTGTCTTGTCAGGTGTATTCGCATTGAGTTGTTCCAACTGTGTTTGCGCATCCTTCAGTAGTGCCTTGTATTCGCCCAAATCGCAACGCATCTTTTGGTTCAATGCCTCTTCGGCATAGCGATTCATACGATTACAGTCCTCTAAGGAGCTGAGTTTGCATTCCAGTTCAAACTTCCAAACTGTGCACTCCTCGTGCTCCGTTTCCATCTGACATTCGAGCGGCTTGATATTCTTAAAGCTATTGCCGCGCACTTCCTTGATTTCCTCATCACGCTGCTGTGACTCTCGACGCGTCTCTGTTGGAATGATGGAGATGATAGCTTTTTAAAAGTCAGAAATTATCTTCGTGAGTTTGTTAATAATATGAGAGTAATAACGAAGGAAGATACAAACAAAAAGTTTATTGAAGAATATGGATGCCCACTATTAGATGAGCTGAAATTTAATGTTTTCTCCGACTGTGGTTCCCATCTAAATAAAGGTGTATGTGCCTTAAGAAACGCTCGAGTTGTATTCGATTTTATTATAAACTTTAATCTAAGTGTGTTGGTGGATCCAATGGCTAAAATGAATAAAGAAAAACTGCAAATATATGATTGAATATGTTTATTATTTAGGAACATGATGGTGTAAACAGAATTTAATTTCCGTATATTTTAAAATTAGAACTTTCTAAGATTATAAAGAGTTTAAATAAATTGTTCAGAGCACATTGGTTTGATATTTTCCTATGTATTCTGCAATTTGTGAAAAAGTTTGGACAGTGAGTTAAGCTTTGATCTAGTTCTAAATCAATTATTTTTGTAGTTAAATATTTAGTTAAAAACTGTTTCTTAGCTCTACCTCGTACAATAACTGAAGCGAAACTATTTAATGGACTTAATATATCACCAAGGCTTAAATAAGAAATGTCTCCATCACTCCAATCCAATGCATCAACATACTGTTTAGTTATTTTATGTTTTTTCTAGGTATTTCATCCAGCTCTTTTATGTCATAGGGAGGCTTGAAGTGGTAGAAATTCGGTATGATTGATCCAGCTTGCATGAAGGCCAATTCTTTTATAAAAATTTGCCTCTCATTTCCAAATATATACAGGAAGTCAAGATCATTTCGTGTTTAATGTGTAAAATGTACTGAGAATCATGATCTAGACTCTCCACCTTAAATAGCGCTCACAATTCAATTGCAAGTTAGTTTGAGACAACTTTTCAATCAATGTGGTCACACTTCAGCTAAGAAAATCTAGAAATTCGAGAAAAATACAAGAGCATGAAATCATTTTTGGATTTGAGTATTTTGTTAATCTACTATTAAAATTAAAGTGTGGCTTTTAAACAACGAGACGATTTACACCAATGATTTGGATACTGCAACATAAACGCAATTTCATTGGATTTGGAAAAGAGGAATGGCTTCAATTATTAACATTTAAGGAATATATCCAGTTAAGGCTTGAGCAGTTTGAGTTCTTGATGCCTGATACATTAATGGATAATCCCAAGATTGAAAGCATAAAGTGTCATTTTAAAATTCGAAAATCAGATAAGCAATTCATTTTAATTTTATATCAATATAAAATGGAATTTGATAGTGAATCATGGAGAGCCTTCATAAGATTAGGGACATTTTTATGTTGGAACTCGTTGCAGAAAAATCAAATTTGTAATATATGTAATAATTACATTATCCCTAAATGTTTAAAGATGGGAAAATGTGATGTACAACTTTTAGATTTATATGAATCTTATGGACATGAGGCCGTTGCCAGTGAAGCATTTATGCGACATTTATGCACGCCCTGTGAAACTTTTGATATCAAAGGGGACGGCAAAGTCAACACCAGTATGGGTAAAGGGTCCGGAAAATGTGGACCTCTCTATGGGTAAGTCAGCCTTATGAGTTGGGTTTGAAGCCGTTTCTTGTAAACGATGCAAACTTTACATGAGTTGATCAATGACTTTATTAAGTTCTTGATCTTTAGAATCCAATAGCGAGATCGGATAAGGCGCAATATCAATTGGTTTTTTCCATGGAGCGATATGCGGTGCGTGAAGTGAACTAGGAGGCGTGTAAATGAGCATGAATATAGAAGGATGATTGGATGACGTTCATCATAACTTAATGTATTGCAGGCTCTTACCCGGCCGCAAGCTCTCATGAATCCCCTCATATCGAGAAACGGGTTCAAATTGAGGATATGACTGGTCTTTGGGATTGGTTCCTTGTTAGTCACTCCTTTGGATATTGCGATTGTTGACTATCCTTAATGAGCAGATCTTGAACATCGGAAAGCTCTTTGCTGCTGAGATCCTCGGAAAAATGATACGAAGTTTTCCGACAGCGCTTGATGAAGTGAAGTACATATGCAACGACGCGTAACGCTCGATTTAAGTCCGAAAATCGTTCAAGAAGTTCAAACAATTGAGGAAAATTGGCTAGATTTGATTTTATTGGGATGTAGTATGAGAGGAGGGCCATTTGTTTTGTGGAAGTCGTAACCTTCTGGCCCTTGCCACCATAGCTGACTATCACGTAGCTCTTGTGGCGTGACCTCTCTAATAGCAAAATCTGCTGGATTTTACTCGGGACGGACGTGTGACCAGGTCCCTGTATCAGTTGCTTGTATTATTTTCGTAACTCTATTGGCAACGAAAGTTGTCCAAGTGCATGATGGCTTGTTAAGCCATGCTAGGACTATTGTGGAGTCTGTCCAAAATTACGATTTCACGTTATTGTTGTTGGAAGGAGTGACTTGGACAGATCGGCAAGAAGTACGGCTCCACACAATTCTAGTCTTGGCAATGAGAGTGTTTTAATTGGAGCCACTCGTGTTTTCGATGTTAGAAGGTGAATGTAAACTTGCTTATTCACTTCTATACGGACATAAAGCGCTGCCGTATGCACGTTGAGATGCATCTCAAAAGCCGTGGTACTGCACACTTGCGGTGGGTTCGAAATTTAGAATCCGTTTTTGGATTACGAGGCAAAGCACCCAATAATTTTACCAGCTCAGCACCGTCACCATCGCCATCATCGATAATTTTCGCCCCCAGTTCCTACACAGTGGACCACAAAGTTTGCTGGCCGTACTTCGACAGCGATTTTGGCCCATTGGCTGGCGAAAAACCGTGTCAGCAGTCATCGGCAAATGCTTTCGTTGTTTTCGAATAAAGCCCAAGCTTCTCTTGCACACCAAGGCAGTACATTTGGAATTGGTTGTGGACTTATCAACCGCATCGTTTATCGCCCCATTAAAGCGATTCATCGGCATCAGAGGCAAACCCAATTTCAAATGGAATTTCATTCCGCCTCGGTCTCCTCATTTTGGTGGTTTGTGGGAGGCTGCGGTTAAACCTGCCAAGCACCACTTCTATCGCGTCGTTGGAAAATCTGTTCTCACATTTCAGGAGCTTCGTACTCTTGTATGAGAAATTTCTGCAATGTTGAACTCACGACCTCTTTGTCCCATTTCAGAAAATCCAAGCGAACTAGAAGTTCTCACTCCTAGGCATTTCCTGATTGGAACTCCATACGCCACAATCGAAGAACCCGACATAACGCATCTCGACATCAATCGCCTAAGTCGCTGGCAGCGCGTATGTCAAATGCAGCAGGCATTTTGGCGCAAATGGAGCACCAGCTACTTATCATTACTGCAAGCACGCTCAAAATGGCGCTCATCGCCGCCTACCCTGAAGATCAACTCAATCGTGGTCCTGAAGGACGACAACGTGGCACCCCTGCAATGGCATCTTGGCCGGGTCGAGATCACTATTACTGGAAAGGACGGCGCCTCGCGAGTTGCAATAATCAAAACTGCAGCTGGCACCGTCAAAAGAGCCGTTGGCAAGATCGTTGTTCTGCCCCCTGAGACCAAGTCGGTTGAAACCCTTGCACTTCCAACGGGGGGAGCATGTCGGAGGCAGCAGCAGCCAACTATTGATTAGTAGAACATCGATCAAAAATGTAACGTAGTTTGTAACGTAATTGCGCGCCCATCCCTAATCTTTGTCTTTGCCTTCTTCTGTCAATTATCTAATTCACTCTCGATTTAGCACTCGTCGGTTGTGCATTGGCAAAAAGATATGCGCATCCCACTATAAATCAAATATGTTAAACATTTAATTCGTCAAACTAAATACAACACTCTTGTAACGAACCTTTTAGTTCGTCCTGTTTTAGCTGGGCTAAAACTCAGTCGAGCTGTGCGGTCGTGCAACGAATTTTGGTTAGTTGCGATCACGACAATTGAAAACACGGTGGTTTTGTATATTCAAAGGATCTTTATTCCGTCCTCTCCTTATTGCCAGATATGGCTATTGGTTCTTTATATTCTATTTAGTGTATTCCCTCGCCGACTTTCCACTGTTTGGGTTTTTACACTGTTTTTCACTACCCTTGTACCGACTCGTACTCTGGTGTTTCACTGACTGCCTTTGGTGGTCTGCGACGCCCGCTTTTATAGGTCGGGTCGCATTGGTGGCGTGATCTTTGGTATTTTTTCAATATCGTTTTGCGATCGCTGCAGTAAAGCAGTGGTCACCTATTTTAAGGTTGTTGTCCACTGCGGTCGCTGCACTCGATGCACTTGGAGCAGCGCTCACCTGCGTCAAGATCGCTGTCCGCTGAGGCCGCTGCACTCGCTGCACTCGCTGAACTTAGAATAGCGCGCACCTCGCGCTGTCCGATGCGGGATGTGCTGACGGCGGTTAATCCGGTAGCGTCCGCTGAAGTAGGCACGTGCGCTGTGGTTGTTGGTTGTAATGCAAGCTTGCTCTCCCACGATGGATATGCTGACTAAAGGTACGCGTGCCATTGGTTGTGGTTGTTGGTTGTAATGCTAAACTGTTGTCCCGCTCTCAGTATATGCTGTGTTTTTGGTTCTTGTCGCTGGGTGCCGTTGATTTCGTCGTCGTCGAAATCTGCTGATGCGGTGCAAAATCCAATGTCGTTTTGTTGCGATCGTTGCGAGGGCTGCCCATAGCATATGTGGCAGTTGTTGCGAGGGGCGCATATAGCATATGTCAAAGCTATATGGCTCCTCACACTCCCTCCTTCCTTCGGTAAGTGGAAGACTTCCACTTCGGTGATTGTATTGACAATGTTGTTGCCTTTTCCGTAAAAGTGTTGAGCAAACGTTTTTCGGTGGTCCCGGCACTTGCGCTCTCAATAGTGCAAGTGTTGGTGGTGTCCGTTTTCGCTTGTACTACGAGCTGTAACGTTCTTGACGGCCGCTGCCCTTGCGTTCTTATTAGTGCCGCCGTTGCACTTTTCTTCTATTTTTTTTATGTGTTTATTATGTTGGGTGCCGTTCCAGTGAACGTTATCGTAGGTCATGGCCAAATTTCTGCATTCTTACTGCAATTTGAGTGGCGTGTGAACATTCGCCGCGTCCAGGGCTGTTCACCTGTTTTGGACTTGCCTTAGGGCTCCAATTCGTGTTTATATTTATATTGTTATTCTTATAATTTTTTTTTTTTGTTGATTTGTATATATCTATTTATTTATTTATTATTGTCGTTTTATTTGTTTGAGTCTCCCTTTAATTTTGGGGGCTTGGGGACTCACCAGTCTCCTTGCTGTGTGGCTTCAAGTCGCCCCTATGAGCCGTATTCGGACGTGTACTCAAGTGACGAGGAGGAGGACGACGGGGAAGATGGGTTCGATAGCTCCGATAGCGGCCACCAGTTCAATGACTATAGCCGCCGCCTGTCCTACGATTAATACCCCATACCCTGGGGTCCCATTGCGTATTCCGACGACGAAGAGACGACTCCATTTGTGCCAGCCACCCTGTCCGACGAGGAAGACACGTACCCGAAGAGTCGGGGAGCACAGAATGTGCGGACTTCGTGGGACCATTGCCAAGATCCATCCATGGAAACACGATGTTGTTAGCCTTCATAGACCGCTTCTCGAAATGGACCGAAATGGTGCCACTTAGAAGCGCCACAACAGCAACGCTGCGAGTGCCAAAGGTGTTGATCACGGACAACGGCACACAATTCGCAAGCAAGGGGTTACAACATTTCGTCGAAGAAATGGGAATTAAACACCAATTCACTGCCCCCTACACGCCAAAAGAAAATCCCACGGAACGCGCAAATCGGACGGTGCAAACGATGATCGCCCAGTTAACTAAGAACAACCAAAGACGTTGGGATGAGGCGTTACCCGAGCTAACACTGGCAGTCAATACAGCACCACTGTGTACAGTGCTGCTTTCGTCACACAAGGTCGGGAGCCGAGGCTACAAAAGGCTTTGTTCGACGAAGTAGCATTCGGCACAGGCCAAGAAATCCAAACGCCAACCGAAAACGAAAAGAAGCTGAAAGAAATTTTCGAAATTGTCCGACGGAACTTGGAAAAGGCCTCACAGGATCAGGCAAGGCACTACAACCTGCGCCGCAGGCCATGGAGCCCCAAAGTCGGAGATAAGGTGTGGATGAAGTTGCACCACCTATCGAATGAAGCAAAGGGGTTCGCGGCAAAGCTAGCACCGAGATACGCGTACCAAATCGTGGACTTCACATCACCGGTGATCTGCAAGCTAAGAAGCTCGGAAGATAAACGGATTAGGACGGCACATGTGAGTGACCTGAAGCCACACAACAATGAGACTGGTGAATCCCCAAGCCCCAAAAATTAAAATAAAAGAGGGCGTCGCAGATACAGAAGGCGAGCAGTGCAAAGGCGACAAGCAGAGGCAATACGTCGACCGGTGAAATCGTAACAGGACGATTCACCAGCACTGAGCTTCGAAGGAGCAGTGCAACAGAGCAGAGGCAACACGTCGACCAGTGGATCGTAACAGGACGATCCACCGGCAAGGAGCTTCGAAGGAGTCGGTCAGAGGCAGGCAGTATCAGACTCACCGCAGTCAGTGCGAAATCTAGGAGCGAAGCCAGACAGAGAAGGTGCGGCTGGACAATGACACAAATATTGAGGCTGGAGATAACAAATATACTCGGTTAAAAGTTTCAAGTTATATTGAAACACCAAATGGGCTGAGAAATAAAAAAGCTATTATATTTTTTTGAATTTGGACTTTCCGCTACCTCTGTATCAAATAAGAATTTTTGAAGCTCTTAATCAAAACATTAGTATTATTGTTTTTGGTTGGTGCCACATTAGAAGAAGAAGCACCAGAAGGATTCAGAGGCAATGTAATAGGATAGGAGGCCGAATACGTTTATTATTTGTATACTCTTTTATAACTAAGCCCTTCGGCCAGAAATTAGCACAGCAAATTGTGCCAAATACTTTAGCCGAAACACTAATTTTAAAAGAGGAAATTTCTCTTTCATAATTAAATTCAAATTTTTCAACCAATATCCCAGCAAATGTCGCTTTAGCCTGTATGTAGCCATTAATGTCATCCACTGGGGCAAAACGCGAAATAAAAATTTACTTTCTAGGTGCAACCGCACAGCAAATTGTGTTGAATACTTAAGCCGAAACACTTATTTTAAAAGAGGAAATTTCTCTATTATATTTAAATTTGAATTTTTCAATCAGTATTACCGTGTATGTAGGCTTTAATGTCATCCACAGATATATCAGAGGCAACACGCGAAATAAAAATTTGCTTTCTAGGTACGACCGCTATAATAGACCTAGGAGCACTACTAGAAAGAGGTGGGGGAATCAAAACGGGCACAATGACCTGTTAAACATTTGAGCCACCACTGTTGATTGCAGGTGGGGTGGGGCAGGAGAATTAAACTGCTTCACCTATTGACCTATTATCAACAGAGAGGGTGTCAGCGGTGCATGCGTCACCAACAGAGCCGCTGCCAATATACCTGGTTCCCGAGGTAAAGCATAGCTGAAAGTGAACATCGTTGCGAACTCCTCTAACAGACAGGTTCCTCTGGCATTCGTCCAACGACTGCCCCATTCTACTGCGCAGGCGTTGAAATCCCCGGCAATTTCTATGGGGGATCTGCCTCGAGCATCCTCCGAAATTTCTTCTAGCTGCTGTTGAAATCGCCTCAGATCCCAGCTTGGCGGGGCGTAACAACTATAATAGGTTATAGAGTTAATCTTCGCCCGAACCAACCCTTCGGAGTTCGGAGAGACCAGATGGCAGCTGATCGGATCGGACTGTGCGGCTCGCAGATTATGGTCAAGTCTGCTTGCGTCTCCCTGACCGACTGTCTTAGCAGAGCCTGAGCTGTATCGCAGTGGTTGAGGTTCAGCTGGACGCACTTCATGTTACTGACCAAAAGACAGTACATACAGGTGCAAGTCAACAACGATGTTGTCAAATCCAAGGAGTCTATAAGATACCTGGGCATCAGGTTGGACAATAGACTCAGCTTCCGGCCGCACATAGAGAATGTCACCCAGTGAGCAGTCAAAACGCAAGGTGCTCTCTCGCGCATGCTGCCCGAGGCACCAATAGCTTTTTTTTTTACGTTATTTGATTTATTTTATTTACATATTTATTTTTTTATTTCACTTAATTTTATTTTATTTTTATTTTAATTTTTATTCTTAATTCAATAAACATATTATTTGATTATTAATTAATTTATTTAAATATTGAACATTACTATTTATTTTATTTTACCCAGTACTAAATGTTTATGTGAGATATGTTGGGCCGGGCATTATCAGCTGGCTTAACATAGCTTACGATCCACATCCTCTCTCTTGGCAACGCAATCTGCTCGCAGCGCACTCCGCGCTGTTAGCAGCCTCCACACAGCGCACTCAGCGCTGTTAGATAACAGAAAGCTAATATGTTAGCATCTGTAATAGTCGTGAAAAAACCTTGTAACATCTCGGAACAAAACACGCACGAAGTTGTGCATTCATATAGTGAAATAAATATACATAATATACAAAACCACCCCGCTGCCTTTCATTGAAGGAAGGAAGAGAAGATTGAGAAAAATACGCCCCACTACATTTTCATGGTCCTTCGAGCCGGATATAAAGAAGTAACTTGTCTCCGCTCGCCCCAGCTCGCATCGGTGGATTTTTCCAATCAACATACCATCAGATAAGTACATCCAACTTATCTCTATCCAAAATACAGTCCGCTGAACTGCCAATTCCTGGCCTCCATATTTCCAAATACCATAAGGTATTAATGTCCGAATAATTGTACGTAGAAAAAAGTGCGAAAAGTGTAAAGTTAAAATTGTCTCCTAAGCAGCCATTTTTTGCGACTATCCAAAGTCCAAAGGGATCACAATTTCATTTACGCAGACTTATATGTACCCAAACATAAAGACACACACACTTTTTCATGATACAAGTACAATTATTTTTCATTCCTAAATTAATTTACGAATTAAAAACTCCGCATAATTTTCCATGCTCCAAATTTAAATTTGAATTTAAAGAATTACGACACAAATTGTTTCATATGTATATGCAAACAATTTTTATTAAAGCAAATCCTCATATGCTAATCCACACTGAACAGTAAACAGTGCAGTGTATTACATACATATACTGCAGACAAAAGTATAATCCGAACCTCAATGTAAAAGAACTTATATTTTTATTAATATTCATAAATAATATAATCATAAATCCACATATATGTAATTCTTTGTCGGCACACCATATACATACATACATACATTTAAACATATAACCATATATAAAAATAAAATAATAATTTGGCCGCACACACAAACACAAAGAGATTAATAAAATAACAGACGGCATAACACAAAAACTAATTACAACTAAATTATTGCAAACATATGTATGTATGTAACCAATTCCAACAGTGACGGCAAAGAATAAATACAATTAACGCGTGTTATTGTTTCATTAATATTATTCATTTTATTTGTTATTGTTTTTATTATTATTATTATTATTGAGATAATAATAATAGTTCTAAAACAACATATTGTTTTTCATTTCATTTCATTTCATTGCATTGACTGATTTGTCACTCCGCGTCAATTGCACAGTCAGCTGTTTTTATAATCATATGCCAGCACATCCAGGGCTGCAGTGATATAAAAAAATATTTTTATGCGAGATCACCATCCGACTCTTCACGATCACTATCGCTAAAATAAAAATTTAATAACACAAATTTCCCGACCGAGTGTTCCGATTTCACTCGTTCCAAAATAATAAAAAAAATATATTTTTTATCTCTTTTTGTGTGCAAATTTCTGTTTCATTTCAAATTTCCCGACCGAGTGTTCCGATTCCACTCGTTCCAAAATAATAAAAAAGTATTTTTTTTATTTTTTCGTGTGCAAATTTCTGCTTCATCTCAAATTTCCCGTCCGAGTGTTCCGATTCCACTCGTTCCAAAATTATAAAAATATTTTTTATTTTTTTTTGTGGGAAAATTTCTGCTTCAGTCTCTGAGTATCTACATCCATATATATGAACTCAGAGGACAATTCCAAGAACAAGAAGCAATTATCCGTTCCTCCACAACGCGATATCAAAAGTTCGCCCAGTTCCGCATCGTGTGCTTCCAAGAGACCATCCCCAAGGTCGTCGGCTTCAAAGGTCAAAAGTGACCCAGCTCCTAAAGGGAATATTAAGCCTGTAAATCCAAAACAGCTCGTTCCAAGGAGTCCGACAGGCACACGCTCTCAAGTCAGCAAAATCCTGAAATGGATGTGGCAATGCCTTGTGATATTGGACCTGTGAGAATCCATCCAAAGATTGATTCTTGTCCCAACAGTGTCCCACAAATATTTGGAATAGAGCCGCCGAGCAGTATGGACGGGATGATATCTGCGCCTAGTAGCACGTCAATCTGCGAGCTCCTCGAAAAAGTTGGGTCAGCCAACTGGATATTTGGCAGGTCCTTCAAAGTGTTCTCAGGAATTGAGTACGATGGCAGGTTGCCTGCCAAATGTGGAAGGACATAGGCCGAAATCTCAATTTGAATTCGAGGCCTTGTTGGAGAGCCTATGTGGAAGTGACATAACTTCTTAGGCTTGGCTGCGACAGCTTGGTTTAAGCCATTGACTTGGGCTTGCACGGGTTGAAACGGAGGCTTGATCAGGTTGAACAACCTACTGGTGATAAAGGTTGCTTCCGAACCCGAATCAATCAATGCACGTGCCTTATGTTGGTAACTGCATGACAGATATCTATAAGGGCAGTGCCAAGCAAGACACCTTGTGTGTTTGCAGAGAAATATGTTTGAACATTTCTCGGATTTTGTGGAGATGATTGTGGTTCTGGAGGGTTACTGGGAATAGTAACTGTTGCGGAGGCTGCTGAGGAAGGGGGGCCGCCACGATGAAGGAGTGTGTGGTGACGACCTTTGCAAGTGAAGCAGCTGTGTGCACTTGTGCAGTCTTTGAGAAGATGGCCTCTCGCAAAACAATTCAAACACAATTTTTTCTGCTTTATGTAAGCAGCTCTGTCCTTGACAGACATTTGGAGGAATTGCGGACATAAGCGAATCGGATGATTCTCTTTGGAACATAGCCTGCACGATTGGGACTTGATCGAAATCTTGTTTTCGAAGGAGTTGACCTTGGAGAAACCCTCTTTGCGGGTAGGTCTTTGTGGAATTTGTGTGCTTGTGGATGGCTTCATGTCCTCGATCGCCTCTAAGGTGCGGTATCGCTCCAATAGAAATGAATTGAGGTCATCCCAAGTCGGAATTTCTGACTTATTATGTAAGGATTGCTCCCATAATGATAGTCAGTTTTGGGAGCTTCGAGGAACACAGAAAACAGTCCCAATTGTCAGTCTTGACCTTGGCTAGTTCCAGCGCGGTCAGGCACCCTTGGATGGTGCTCTGGTGGTCCTTGATGGAACTTCCAGTCTCATGGGATATGGATGGAAGGTTGAACAGAACTTAAAGTTGACTGTTCACAAGCAGTCTTCTATTTTCGAATCTCTCAGTCAGGTTTTGCCACGCTGACTGAAAGCCATCATTCGTAAGCGGGGATTTGGCAACTATGGTGTTCGCCTCACCGCTGGTCTTAGCATTTAAGTAGAATAGCTTTTCGACCGGGGATAGACTGGGATTGTCTATAAAGACTGCTGTGAACAGAAAGTAGGCCACCGGAGGTAGTCTCCACTGAAAACTTCAGTGTCGACGGGAGGAAGTCTGCAGCCTCGCATTATCGGAGGTGCTTGTGGAGCTGGCTGCGGTCTGCTTGCAGCCGCAGCTTGTGCGATTTGCTCACTGAGTTGAGCTGCACAGCGTTCGTAGACAGAATAGCAATGGAAATACTTATTCTGCCTAATCGCACTGTCTTCACTGCTTTCCCCTTGGATCGCAGTTTTGGAGCACAACTCGTATTCCTTTTCGACCTTTTCCCACAGGGAACGGATTTGGTCTCGTCGGATCTCGAGTGTGTAAACTGTAGCAGGAGTGGAGGATGGAACGTTGATCATAGCCTCATAATGGCTAAGTCTATGGGAAATTGCGATGAAATCGCTTAACGCCATTTTGCCCATGTTAATCATTTTTCTGACTGAAGCGCGTGTGCCTGTCGGACTCCTTGGAATGAGCTGTTTTGGGTTAACAGGCTTTACATTCCCTGACCTTGGAGATGGTCTCTTGGAAGCATACGATGAGGAACTGGGCGAACTTTTGATATCGCGTTGTGGAGGAACGGATAATTGCTTCTTATTATTGGAATTGTTCTCTGAGCTCATATGTATGACTGTGAGTCACTGCTTCGCCAACCTTCGCTGATATGTTGGTTTGAGCTAAGCGGACCGTTGGAATTGGAACAGTTCAATGGATATATATATGGATATAGATACTCAGAGAACAAAGCAGAAACGTGTGTGAAACGTGTGGAAACGGAACAGACGGGAATTTTGTGTAATTAAAATTTTATTTTATTTTATCGATAATGATCGTGACTGTGAATAGTCGGAATGGTGATCTCGCATAAAAATATTTTTTATATCACTGCAGCCCTGGATGTGCTGGCATGTGATAATAAAAACAGCTGACTGTGCAATTGACGCGGAGTGACAAATCAATAAATGCACTGAAAGTCAGCGGAAAATGAAATGAAATGAAAACACAAATCAATATGTTTGACGGACGTGAAAAATTTTAGAATTATTATTATTATCACAATAATAATAACAATAAAAACAATAACACACGTTAATTGAATTTGTTGAAATTATGTTAATTTACATTCAATGCAGCCGTGCATCCTTACATATGTTAACTCCCTCATAAATGCGTACTCATTATGTTAAGCAGTACAATTATGTTAATCAATATTTAGTCTCAAATAAACTTTCCATGAGTACACAACGACGGTGGTACTTGGGTTTTTACTTTTCTTATTCAGGCATTCCCTGACGCGGGGAAACTCCGCTCCAGCAGGTTATGGGCCCAGGATACGTTGCCTGATAAGATCAGTTAAAGTTTATTGACTCGATATCCGCAGTTACGAACTCGGATGTGTTAAAAGAACAAATCGGCAGATACGTGTGTGTAAAAGTAAATCGCTGAAATAAAAAAATGAGTGCGTTGTACCAGATTGAGAAGCTTGAGGAAAAGAATTATGATTCTTGGAGCATACAGATGCGAAGCTTGTTGGTGCATGTGGACTTGTGGGAAGTTGCGTCGGGGGATTTACTGGAGTCTGATGTTGGCGAAAATAACAACTGGAAAGCGCTGGATCGTAAGGCATTGGCAACGATCACGCTAAGTGTTAAGGCATCGCAGTTGGGATACATCAAGAATTGCACAACGTCGCAGGAGGCATGGATTAAGTTGCGCGAAGTCCATCCAGAGGCGAAGTTGAATTGAAAACGGATTTGTGTACACTGGTGCTAGGCAACGTATTGTACGTGCCAAAGCGGACAGGCAATTTCATGTCCGTGGGACAAGCCGTAGCAAAGAAGTGCATTGTAAATTTTGATGCAACGAGTGCACGAGTGTTTAAAGGCGGCAAATGTATACTCAAGGCCAAAAGAGTAGGGAATCTGTAAACGTTTGAAAGTTATCGTAACAGATGTTATGCAGCTGTTAAATCAGATGGCGAGTTGTGGCATAACAGATATGGTCACCTGAATTATGATAGTTTGCGTGAAATGGCCAACAAGGCGCTGGTGCGAGGAATGGAAAATGTTGACGTGTTGCAACGGGTATCGTGCAGGACGTGCATGCTGAACAAAGTTCACGTGCAGCCATTTCCAGGATCAACAGAAAGCCGAGCGCAGGAACTTCTGGAACTAGTGCACACTGATGTGTGTGGCCCTTTCGAAACGAAGTCTTTTGGTGGCTCTAAGTATTTCCTCACATTTATTGATGACAAATCAATGCGGATTTTTGTGTATTTCCTGAAAGGAAAGGACGAGGTCTTTTGCCAGTTCGTGGAATACAAAAATCTGGTAGAGCGTCAAACAGGAAAGATGATCAAGTGTATTCGCAGCGACAACGGGCGCGAATATGTGAACAAAACGTTCGACGGTTTTTTGAAAGCCAATGGAATTGCACGGCAACTGACGGTGGCGTACACTCCTCAACAAAATGGGGTGGCAGAACGAGCTAATCGTACGCTTGTTGAGATGGCGAGGTGCTTATTGGAGCAGTCAGGAATGGATCAGTCACTGTGGGCAGAGGCAGCAAACACAGCGGTGTATTCACGCAATCGTGCAGTGACAAAGGCACTGATCGGGATGACTCCAATGGAAGCGTGGACTGGTAAGAAACCAATGATAGGTCATCTAAAAGTTTTTGGTTCCATTGCAGTGGCACTGAACAAAGGTCGCCATGAGGCCAAGTTTAGCCAAAGGGAAAAGAATATCGCATGATTGGTTATTCAATGCAGGCTAAAGGCTATCGGCTCTACAATGCAGAGCGTGCGATTTATATTGGCATTAGCGGCAGAGTTGCAGTTGTACCTACATCAGATGGATGTTTGTACTGCGTACCTGAACAGCGATCTAAGAGATACTGTTTATATGAAGCAACCGCAAGGATATGCTGAAGGCAATCATGCGGGCAAAGTATTACTGCTAAAAAAGGCAATATATGGATTGAAGCAATCTCGACAGCTCGACAGCGTTTTGGGTGAAATTGGCTTCATAGCATGCGACAATGAGCCTTGGCTTTATAAGCGAAAGGGATGTAATTTGGCACTAATCGTAGTTCACGTTGATGATCTAATTATAGCTCGTCAATCGAAATCGGACTTGGTCAGCATAAAATCCGATATTATGAAGTCGTTTGAGTGCGTTGACAAGGGGCCACTAGAACTGTTTCTTGGCATGGAAATCCAACGTGAGGGTGAACTTGGAGAGATCACTCTGGGTCATACGCAATACATCAAGGATCTTTTGCGTGACCATGGCATGGAATGTTGCAGACCAGCAGCTACGCCATTGGATGCTGGGTACCAGACGGCTTGTAACGGCAGCCAATGTCAAAAGGTGGATAAGATCGTACCAAGCACAAGTGGGAGAGCTAATTTGGTTGGCTCTGACAACAAGACCGGATATTTTGCACTCGGTTGCAAAATTGGCTCAACGGAACATGGATCCGCATAGCGAACACCTTGCAGGCGTGAAGCATGTCCTGCGGTATTTAGCGTCTACGTTGGAGCTAAAGATACACTACAGAAAGTGTGGAAGGGCGTTCGAGGGTTTTGCTGATGCCGATTGGGCTGGCGATCAGGTTGATCGTAAACCGTATACTGGCTATGTATACTTTCTAGCTGGCGGACCGATATCGTGGAAATCGGAGAAACAACGCAGCGTAGCACTCAGCAGCACAAAGCTGAGTATATGGCTTTGTCGACAGCGTGCAAGGAAGCTATCGTCATGCGCAGGCTGATTATCAAAGCGGGTTGTGGCACTGAAACTACCCCGACGGTGTTGTACGGAGATAACTTGAGTGTACAACAATTGGCAAAGAATCCTGTACATCATGGTAGAACTATGCACATAGATATAAGATATCATTTTGTTCGTGAAGCTGTAAATGAGGGTCACATTGTTTTGAAATATGTTCCTTCGAATGTCATGATAGCAGAACTAACTAAGAATTTGTCGAAAAGGAAACATGATGAATTAAGGAATATTTGGACGTAGAAGTACTAACGAGCAGCACAACGATACCAAGCACGGGCAACCCACCTCCCACCCAACCGACCGAGGGGTGCGCCGCATAACGCGCGGTTACGAAGATCAAGACAACTGTTTTAATAGAATAAATGGAGGAAGTACAACATATTAACGGAAAAAGCGTATTATATTAGTACACAAAATTCTAAATGGGTTGTGAATAGCAAAATTGGAACTACAAGTTTTAAGAAAAAGAGGTAGAAAATTCCTTGTATTTCTGATCGGGACTGTAAAATTAAGTTGGCTGATTAACTCCGAAGAATCAATCTCACCGTTTATAAGCTTGTGTAAAAAATAACACCTAGCATTGTTCTACGATCAGAAAGAGAAGGAAGATTTATTAACAAAAGTCTACTATGGTAAGAGGGTAAGCTAATATTAGTATTCCAATGAAAACCCCTAAGGGCAAATAATAGAAATTGTTTTTGTACGGATTCTATTCTATCCTGATGAACCTTGTAATTGGGTGACCATATACAGGATCCATATTCCAGAATAGGACGCACAAGTGAAATATAAAGAGATTTAGTAATGTAGGGATCGTCAAATTCCTTAGCCCAGCGCTTAATGAAGTCCCGGACCCCAAATGCTCGATTAACAGAGGAAGAAACATGCTTGTCGAACTTAAGCTTGGGATCTAAAAGTATTCCCAAATCAACACATTCAATGCGTTTTAATGGCTTGCCATGAAGAAAATATGTATTTAAATAGGGCAATCGCCTATAAAAAGACATAAAAATGCATTTTTCACAATTTAGATTTAGTAGACGACAGACACAGTTTTACATCATCGGCATACCCGTACCCGAGAATGACTTATAACGGACGGAAGATCATTTATGAATAAAGTGAATAGCAAAGGGCCAAGGTGACTTCCTTGTGGTACTCCGGAAGTAACCCGAACAGACTTTGAGATAGAACCTCAAAAGTAAACTTTCTGTGTCCTACGCATTAAGTAGTTTGAGATCTAACAAAGTAAGTTATTTGGGAATCCCAGGAGATTAAGTTTGTGAATAAGCAATGATTGACTAACGGAATCAAATGCCTTACTAAAGTCAGTGTAAACAACCTCCGTTTGCATCTTGGTTTGAAATCCCTTAATAACAAAAGAAGTGAATTCTTAGTTAGTTAGTGGTGGTAGACCTATATTTCATAAACCCGTGCTGGCAGGGAGAAATTATGGATCTGCAAAGATGTTGTAGTTGAGAAGTTACCAATTTCTCAAAAATCTTAGGAACAGCAGACAGCTTAGATATACTCTATAATTTTGAACATTTGATTGGTTTCCTTTTTTATGGAGAGGAATAATAAAAAATTTAGGATCCCGCTGAAACTGTAAACTACAGCTTCTTAGGTAATCGTTATAACATTTATTATTCATAGCCGAGAACTTGGATCGTGCAATCAAATAACGAGAGTAATCCAAAGAAGAGCCAGTTTCCCTGAATTTCTGATACATTCTTGTCTTATTATTCTTTAACCTGATCAACTCCCGCGTAAACCACAAAGGTTTGGTAGACCTACATAACTCACGAACAGGAACACACAAGTCAAACAAACCGTCCAATGTATTATAAAACACCCCGATTGCAACAATTATAAAGCCGGGACCAGTCAGTCTGCGATAAGAGAAGAGTTAACATAGCAAAGTCGGTTTTCCGAAATTGACGAATTCGCCCTGAAAGCTTGTTATCCTGACTTGGTACCGTGGTAGGCAAATCAAACAACACCTCCAACGTTGGGTGATAGGGATCTTCAGGATAGGATATGGGTTCAGAACGGGAGACAGAAAAGAAGGAGGGATCCGTGACAAAAATCAGATCAAGCATCCTATTTACCGAATTCGGGATAGCATTGATTTGACAGAATGATATCCCAAATAAGCCCTCCAAAAACTCACTCTGAGTCGTGGTTGACAAAACACTAGAGTCAGGACAAGGCGTCCATGTAGTTCCAGTGAGATTAAAATCACCAAGTACTACCAGAAAATCACGATCAGAAAGCTGTGAGTAAACCGAAAGATTAGCAGCCAAACGGGAAGAATACAAAGAACTATCTGAAGAAGGAGGAATGTAAGAACAGGTTATAAAAATACGAATACCATTAATACGTAATTTAACAGCAATAAACTCTATATCCATAGAAACATCTGTCATTATGTTTCAGTAAAGGCCACGACATTAAAAAGAAAGGAAAAACTATTTAGGTAAAGATTTCAAAGCTTACTACAGATACCTCTTGCATTTTGATAGCCCAGTGAGAGAGTTAGTTTTTTGAACTACCAGATACAGCAAGAGGTTTGGTTGCACTAGCAGTATAAGGCAGTACAGCAATCGGGGACCGATTATTCTTTTTTGTAAATTCTTTTACAATTACATGGTCCGCCCAGAATTTTTTTCCACAGATGGTGCTAAAGTGTTCTGCCGGAACATTTATTTTAAACGAAGATATCTCCCGAATATAAGAATTTTTCCACAGTAACGACAGCTTTAAATTTGGCTTGGATAAAAGCCTTGACATCCTCAGATGTGGTGTCAGGGGAAAGCCGGGAAACAAATATTTGTTTTTTTAGTGGAACACCTATTAGGGTCACGTTAGGAACCATTACAACAGCATCTGGTGGAGATATTGTTTTGGTTAAACGACCATTTGATTCCAGTGATGTGTTAGCACCTGAATGTTGAAGTGCATCAACGGTGTCAACACTCACTGAATCGACCACAATTTCGGGGATAGAAACAACAACATTCATGGGCATAGTGTTGTTATCTTCGCTTCTATCTGGTATTTGTACAGATGGGGAAGACAGATTAATCAATTCTAAGTTAGGTACGGACTTTGTGGGCAATTGTGCAGGGACGGGAATTTCATTTGGGCCAATAGACAGCCTAAAATTGGCCGTTTTACGCTTCGGAGATTCATTCAAAAGTTTCAAACCTTTGAAATCATTTTCCATAGCAGAGAACCCATCGAAAAGTTTTTTAAACCTACCGAAGAGATATCCAAAGCCATTTTTAGTCTGCCTAATAAATCCCATCATGTCCTCAACATCCCTGCACTTGTCACATGTCCACTTTAGACCTGATTTGGACTCAATCAGGTCAATAATACGGCCATTTAGGCCAGCACATTTTTCGTGTGATACGTTACCACACAGCCAGCAACAAACAAAGCCCATCCTAGTATTTGCACGGACCTGGCAATTTTTATTGTAACAGACATTAACAGACATAATAACAGGAATAAATAATTTAATTTAATAAAATTGAAAAAGAACTCCATAATAAATACCCTAAGAACAGACAAGGGTTAAACTATTACAAAAGATGATTGTGTACTTACGTACAGTCTGACTTAGCCTTTGCCGTGACTATATGTGTTTTTGCTGTGCTACGTCCAGTTTGTGCTTGTTATTCAATTTTAACACGTTTATTTATTATAATTAATTTAAAACTTAATTGATCTTTATTTCTCCTTAAATTTTTGGTGATTGCTTTGGTAAATTTGGGTGTTCTATCGGTAATTTTGGTAGAATTCACTAAAAATTGTTATTTATGTAAACATAAAGTGCGCGGTT